>JAEUWO010001228.1:0-66953 GCA_018524685.1 Podaxis sp. MADm22
TGTCATATATACAGTTGAGAACGCAGAGGCTCGGAGGACTTGAGGAAACATCGCCGACCATGCCATAGTCTAGAAATCTCCAGGTTTCGGTCTGGACCCAGTAGGGAATATTAAATACTCAGTGACAGACATTATACCTGCCAAGGACCTGGGAGTGGGACCGCATAGAAGCCCTCGCCTCTCCAAGGGGTCGTTTGCAAGTTTAGAAGGTCGTTTCAATGCGAAGGCGTGAGGGGATCCTCCAGAATAATGCACGAACATGTGCTCCTTGGTCTGAAAGAGGGGTTAGATCCTTTCTGCGCCAGAATACCTGAGACCCAATAAATAAATCTAATATTTCAGTTTGCGTTATCCATACTGATACAGATTCAACAAAGCCCACATCACGGAGATAGTATACACTGCAGTCCCAATGTATGCACCATTGATCCCTGCCACAGTTCCACGATCGTCACCCTAATATCCACTCCAAGTCCGCGCCGCTCATCGCCCCAGCAGCGCCCACACAAATTAGCCCACTCGTCACGAGACACCCCATCTGCCCACCAACTCACCGCGTCGGCGCGGGCCCCGAGCCTCCTAAGACTGCACACCTCGCAAAGTATTGCGCCAAGAACAACCGCACAGTCCCCAACTGATTGACGGCATCCATGCTGCACACCTCCTCAATCTCTTTCCCATCCGTCGCTTCTTGCTGTTGTCGAGTGTTCAATAACCGCTTGTAAAAGCTGAGATAGTCCTCTTCGGCGCCTTGATTAACGGCAGTCATGATTTCGTCAAGTTTTTGGAGGAGGACAAGAGCCTCAGAGGTATTGAACAAAAGCTCTTTATCTGTATATGCGATGACGCATATGGTCAGCTTTGAGGGAGGGGTAAATAGGGAATAAAGAACGGACCGAAGCGAATCAAAGGGATCGAATCGCTCAGAACGACAGCTGCCCAAGCACGGGGGGCCAACTCCTCACTGATTATCGAGACAACAGCCTTCGCAGCAGTCGCGAAGTCCTTGCTCGCTAGAGATTCGTGGAATTGGGCGTAACGGGCAACAAACATGAAGCGGTGATAGAAGACCCAGTGGGATGGGCCTTTAGCATAGAGTTCTTGCATCGTGCCTGAGATGGCCGAGGCTTGCTTGATGAATTGTTCTGGCCCTGTTGTGGCACGCGGAAGGTTTGGTTAGCAAATTCTAAGGTGCAGGGAATGTTTGTACATACCTGAAGTGATGTATTCTTCGAGGACATAATCAACAACGCGTCCCAGTCCAGCCCAATCCTCTGCCGATGCGCAGTAGGCCACAGCCAAGCCATAGTCTTTTCTCGCAATAAACGCTTTCGCGGCAACCTTTCCAAACTAATCAGCATAGGATGCGTCGGAAAGAGCGCTTCAACTCACCCGACAGATCGTTCTTCGCGTAGCCTCTCTCTGATGCTCGGAACAGGTCTCATTCAGCTCCTTAAGCACACCTACGACTGCTTCGGTATCGGCGTGTGTCATCGCCTGCTCTGCAGCCTCAGTCTCGCTATTCGCAATCGTGTTCGACTTCTCGTAGAGCCGCAGAGGGACCCGCATGAGGACCTCATCACCCTGCTGCTTTCCAATTTCATCACATGAGTACATATAGTCCACAACAACTCGCCATAGGCCCGGATCTGAACGCAGGTATTCGGCATAGGAAAGGATGTAGTGATCCCTAAGAGAGAGTCCAGATCTAGCAACGATCATAGGTTAGTGCGGAGTATGAGCTTAGGGTATGGGCAAGGGCTTACTCTTCATCAATTTCGTTGTCAATTAATTGAAGAGGGACCATGAGATCTGCCAGGTGGGCTGCCAACCAGGGGTCAAGGGTTTGTGCATGTTGGAGTGCTTCCTTCAAGTTCCCTGACAGCAACGCGACGTGCAAAGAATCTTCAATGTTTGTTGGGTCAGGTGGCAGATCATCCAGAACCTTCGCCATAACGTCACTGTGAAACATCAGGATTAGTTAGCCAGCCAGTATGCAGCCAGTTCACAGTGAGTCGGACTCACGGCAAGTCTTGTCTCCTCGTCCTTCCCTCTACAAACATTCCCCACGCAACGACAGCCTCTTTCCAATCTCCAGCAAACTCCTCCTCCACAATTGTCTTCACAACATCGAATCTCCCCTCAAGCACACCGACGATATCACTCAACTTCGCCCACCAATTTTCTTCGCCTGCCTCACCAACATCGACGGTCCTCTCCGCCTCGGGGATCTTATTAATTTCAATACGGAGAGCCTTGACTTTATCCTTCCATCTGCGCGCAGCATACGCGAATTCACGTTCAGAAGAGAAGTTCTGGAGGCGGGGTTGGTCCATAATGAGTGGTATGAGGAGTTTTGTCATGTCCTGAAGCGCGAGCGAGGGGTGTTGGGAGAGGACATTGAGGAAAAATACAGCCGCTTTTGTCAGTCCGCGCATGATACATCTGTGAAATTGTAAACGCCACCGCGTCCATCTTGTTAGCAATGACATCCAAACGCGTCCAGAGTTATAACCTCACTTGACCAGGTACGGCCAGAAGGTCTCGTCCTCCCAAGGCTTCTCGAGTTTGCTCAAATGGTCAGCCTCCTCTGTCGAGGGTTCGATAAAGTGCATATTAAGCCATTCTAGCAGATCGTCTCCGACAGGCGCGTCCTCATACTCGGGCTCCGACAGATACAAAACCACAAAGAGCGAGAAAGTGGTGTAGAGGACTCTGTAGTGTTCGGACGGGAATTGCAGAGGTTCAGGACGGTTGATTGGTTGCTGGAGGAAGAATCGTGTTGAATACAGAGGGACACGGTCGACAATGTGATGGAGAGGGACATACGGATGCATGTACCCAACACTCTTTGATGAAGTTCACATAGTCAATACCGAGCTTGCGTAGCATAGTCAACGCCTCAGGTGTCTGGAGCCTGAGTCAACCCTTCAGTATTCCTCCAACACAAGACATGAGATCAGGACGACATACCATCCTTCGGCTTGATTCTCAGCACTCTTCAACAAGTTCCTCAGTGCAGAAAAAATAACTAGGGTATCAGTGACAAACTGGAATCTGTTTGAATCGTCAATACCCCACTCCGAGGTACAAGCGTACGCACCAGTCGTCTCTCCATTGAGGGAGGTTTGTGCATTTTCGCGAAATAGATAGGGTGCTCGGCCTTGACAGATCGCTTGCCCGCTTCAAAATTCTGCCCATTTGTTTTTAATTTTATCTCAACCAACAAGTTCGGACTTGTGCTTACATACCGTGTTTTTCATATGCACCGCCAGGGAGTCGTCCAAAGGAGATATTGTTGTTGATAATGTTTGCCCTGACTCGACAAGTTTATCAAACTTGCCAGCCTCAGCAAGAAAGGGACGAAGATTTAGATGTCGGGGGGTAGCCATGCTGTCGCTGGGGCAGAGAATGCGCAATGTCGCGAAATTAAACGCGGAGGAACTGCTCAGGTTGTGCGAGCCACGTGATCGCCTAGGTCTTGTGAGAGCATGAGCAAGAAAAGAAATCAATTCAAAAAAGCCAAGTACAACTAGCTACATTACGCGGAGATGACATTTACTGTTTTGATTCTATCTATCACACGACAATCAACGGATTTTACATCATAGGGCATTTACTCGTTGCCATAGACGTCCTTAGCGGAGACGCCACCCTGGCCTTTGCGGATCTTTGACTGCGCCCACCTGGACAATATTATGAGCAGCCGAAACAGTGAGTGGTTATGCCTAGCACGCACTTCTTAATCCTGATGGACTCAATAGCAATGAAGCCAGTTGTATCTGTAGGCTCAAAGCCCCCGAGTTCATCCATGGAAGATTGAGCAGCATCATAAAGGCCCTGAATAGTGCGTCGGTAAATCGTAGGCGTCTGTTGATGATCACTCACCTCGTCACTTTCACGACCTTCGACGACTGTGTTACCCTTGTATAATTTCAGTCTGACGATACCATTCACAGTTCGCTGACTGCTAGGAATAGAACTCGTGATGAACTCGCGCTCAGGCGAGAAGAAGTGACCATTGTACAAGATACGGCTCAGAGCAATGGTGGTGAATTGATCCCGTAGAGCACGGACATTGCGATCAAGTGTGAGGCCCTCAAGGTCCATATGAGCAACGCGCAAGATGGTGGCTCCCGGGGACTCATAACATCCACGAGACTTGACACCAATAAACCTGTTCTCAACGATGTCAATACGGCCGATACCGTGCTTCCTGGCGAGGGTATTTAATGCAACGAAAATATCGACGGCGTCAGTATACTCCTTGGCGTCCTTCGGGACGACAAGCTTGACGGGAAGACCACCCTTGAATTCAATGGCAATGCGCTCGGGCTCGTTTGGGGCATCCTCAGGGGCAGCGGTCAACTTCCACATGTCAGCGGGAGGGGTAATACTGGGATCTTCGAGGATACCGGCTTCATAAGATATGTGGAACAAGTTCTCGTCAGTCGACCATGGCTTAGCAGCTGTTTGCTGTACGGGAATGTTCTTTTCTGCAGCGTATTGAAGGAGTGCCTGTCGGCCGGCGAAACGATTATAGAATTCTTTACAACCAGTTAGACAACTTTCTGGCATATTCACGCTGACATACCAGGAATCCGCCAGGGTGCAATCACCTTGATATCGGGTTTGAGGCCGTAGAAAGCAAGCTCGAAACGAACTTGGTCATTGCCCTTGCCAGTGCAACCATGGGCAACATAACTAAAAATATCAACATCAGAAGTTTGTCCTGTGACCAAGATTTTTCGCGATATACGAGGCGAATAACTGAGACGCGTCTACTCACTCGCAACCCTCCCTCTCAGCAATTTCAATCATCCCGCGAGCAATAACAGGGCGGGCGAGGGATGTGCCAAGGAGATAGACATTCTATGGGAAGACAATTACAGTTGCTGTGATAGGAATGCACAAAGAAAACCATACCTCGTATATGCAGTTCGTCTGTACGGCGGGATAGATAAGTTCGGTGACAAACTCGCGCTTGAGATCCTAACGAAAAAAACGTTGCTTAGCTTTGTCCCCATTTGAAGAACCTGATTGCAAAACGACGCACCGATAGGAAGAACTTTTTCGCCCCGACCTTCAAAGCCTTTGCCTCCGCAGCTTTGAAGTCCTATGATAGCACATACAGCGATAAAAAAGGAGCAGGAGCGAACATTGAGATTACGCGCGATCATGATCATTACATAGGGGAACACACCTCTTCTTGACCGACATCTGCCATGAATGCATAGACCTCATATCCTTGTTCAATCAACCACGCCAATATACAAGATGTATCTACAAACAGATCACATTCAACACAATCGTTTGAAGCGCGCTACTCCGCGTATTTTAAGAAGGAATCCAGGCCATATGTCGGACTCACCGAGGCCTCCAGAGTAAGCCAAGAGTACGCGGCCGTGGGTTTCAGACATCTTTTTTCCGGTTAGCAGGTGAGGCAAGGTAGATGTGGAGGAACGTTGAGAGGGATGAAGAAAGAAAGGGAGTGGTGATTCGGCCGCAAATTTATGTGACCCATCTAGTCCGACTGTCCGCCGGGTCTCTCAATCATTAATCAACTCGCATAATCAGACGCTGATCCGGCGTCTATCGATTGGTCCAGATTTGGCACCACGTGCATCCCTTCGCCCTCCACAATACCATCGGCGCTGCGTTTCCTGACAGCGAAGTCTTCTACCGATCCAATATACACCATTCGCGAGTCATATTCATCTACCGGATCTTGCTCACGTCGCTCAGACCGTTGGTTCTACCATCAAGAAGCGTTTAGCCGTCGTCATGGATGCTGCAACTCCTTTTCAGTGACGCCTGATCACGTCTGCTGACACGGCTAGTGGCATCGTTTGGCTCATTCGACTTGGAGCCAAGGAAGCGTCTCGGGAATTGCGTGCATATTTCCTAACGCTAAGGTTTTACCGCCCAATAGGTTAGCAGCGCGTTGACAGAGAAACGTCAAATAAGCCGAGCGACTGATTCACAACAGACCCATGTGTCATGTCTCAGAGGGGGTCCACTAAATGTCCGCACTTGAGTGTACAATACCGTCAATCTGAATCGCAAGGCGAGTGGGACCAGTGGGACTAAGCTATCGAAATAGCACGGTGCCACGAAGCACACCACAGAATGCCTTGAAGAAACAGTAGAACCGCCTCTTTATCGAAGTCGGTGGCCACACGATGTTCTAGTGGGTCTATTCCAATCCTCTCTTCCTTCCCCCTTTTGTAGTTACAGCCAACTCTCTCATAGCTCATACTCTATCACAACCTATAGCTCTTCCCGGGGACCAAGTCAGCTTTTTCGTGCTTTAGTCCTCTCTGATGACCCACTCTCTCTCATAACCCACCCATAGTCAGAACAGGGGACCAAGTGGTATGGGTTATGAGAGAATTGACGGTATGCTGAAGTGATGCTACTTAACACCTTGATGTAATCCAGACCGAGTTTTTGGCTAACTTCCAGCCAGCCGAGGAGGTATTCTTTCCACAGGGTGCTTGACATTCATGTAACTCGGAGTTAAATGAGTAGTCAGGGGTGAGTTATTTTGGTACCAGCACAACCACAACAAGGTTCCACAGAAAGAGCTTTGAATAAATGTTCCATCCAAGGTTGGCTAGGGATACTATCGATGCTATCTCTTGATTAATCCGAGGAGTCGTCCTTGCCACATGCGTCAAGTTCTTCCTTGGCTTCGGCGAACGAGCGTAAACAAGAAATTATGTACGTTGTCGAGCCAGTTAAGATAACCCCCCCCCCCCCAACGAAGTCTAAAGACCTCCTTTCAAAACCTGACTAGTAACTGATTCCAAGTTTTTCAAAAATGATAATGAATTCGGAACGTCGACCATGATAGGACAAATATTGGCTATTACAATTCTCGCCCAGTGACTTGTACACCTGTGATGACTGACGGGTGGGAGGACAAGCCGGATCGCTCTAGGTGAATTCGCGTCGGTAAAACCGTCTCGGCGCTGGCTGGGCTCGATCCAGGGATAGAATGGAGATGATTAGTGCATGAAGTTTGGCGTGATGTTCGGACGTCAAGCATTATAGGCGCTGGAATCGAGATTCTTATCATGGATAGAACAAAAGGATTCAGGAGTGGCTCCGAGAGCGGAAGTAAAAAGCGATCAGACAATTTCCTCTGTGTACTTTGACCAGATCTCCAGTCGGATTTTCGGAAGGTTGAGGTACTTATCACCTGCGAGTTAAACGTGGATTACAGCACTTGTGTTCCGGAGGGGGATACCGGGAACGGGTTTGTATGATTATCTCGTTCAGACAAGTTCCTGAAGTTTCAAGAAATCGGAATTCCTGGTCCCGTAACCTTGGAGAGAAGACATCGGTGGGTGTCTTGTTTCTACAAAGAAGGACCAGGTTAGGGCCCGCAGCATCCCATCCAACGCCATCAGAAATCGAGAAGAGGTCAACATGAGAAAATACCACCGAAGCCAGGATTGGAACCTGCCGTGGTGTTAAACCCAGATACTGTGGTGTAATATTTAGATCACAGGCAGTCGGTTGAAGAAGCCTAGTATCGACTTGCCTTGGGAAAGCCCGACGTCACTCGGGGATTCGAAGACAACAGCAATCGTCTGAGTCCTGAGATCAGTTGACATATTCTACTTAAAAAAGGGACACCTACGCGACCGCCCGCGCCGATTGTATCATTTCCTGAAGGACTTAAAATGAACTTATCAATGTTCTATAGCAAGGCATGCCCAGGTGTTTCGGAGCAAGTTAGTGGATTCCATTGTCACTGGTGGCCTTGTTGCTTCCGTTAGAGGGACGAGCAAGCCGTTCGAGGTATCCTTAAGGTCGTCTGGAAATTCGTAACAACGAAAGTTTAACGTCATGGATTGGCGAAGTAGCGGGAAGACCCACCTCAGGAGAAGCTTACGCTATTTTGGGGCTTATTCGTGTCTTTCCTTGGCAGCCGTTACGAAAGGACAACTGAAAAAGAGCCGTGAGTAAGGCATTTACTAGGTGATTGCACTAAGCAGAGCAAAGATGAGAATTTGCCAAGTGGAGAAGGTGGTTGAGGAGCACTCGGTGAGTGTCGTCGTATGTGCGATAATTCGCAGTGCTAAGGCTTTTTTGTTAGACGATATTTTGGTATCAACACCGGAGGGGAATCCGAATACAAAAGCCTGGCTGAAGGCACCTGGGTCTCTCTCCAGTGTAAGGGACCTGAGAAGAAGTCGATATGTCCCCTAAGCTCCCACGTTTGTGTGAGTGTATTTACCTCGAAGTAATGCACATACACTTTCCAGAACTGGCAAGCATATGTTCACATCTCGATACGCAGTAAGTGCAGGATCTGGAAGATCGCTCATTATCTTTTACGAGCTGTGTCTACTAAATGCTCATAGGGCACTGGGGCTGTGCTTCTGGGAAGTTGAGATAAATTGTGGCATTCGGCCATTGATATTTGGGAGAAGGAAATAGACCTCTGTTTGTTCGGTTGTACTTTTTGGGCATAGGAAATCCAGTGACAAAGATTTGTGCGTATCAGGATGAGGCTAATTCGTACGAGTTGATGGGTTCGGGTCACCTTTTTCTTCATCGGACCCCTTCCGGCAGCTTCCAATTATGAAGCTACAGCTAAGTAACATCCATGTGCTATATATTCCCTCCCCTTGTTTGGGCTTGCACTATTTCTCACCCCAGCTCATCTGCACTGTCATGGGGTGTCTCGTTTCTTCACTTCGACACGCCCGAAACCAGTCATCCCCGCAACAAAATGATTCCCCACTTCAAAACATACCGCCGCGTCAGAATATTGTATTCTTGTAAGTATATGCTACAATGGCATTGATGCACAAAGTAAATCATCTCATGGGTTATTCGTTAGACTTTTAGGCCCAATAGGCTCTGAGATAACTTCGGTACATTGCTATTACTCACTGCTACGTTTTCCCTGTCAGGTCACTCATTTCTTGTTTTCTTCCTTAGTTTGCTCAGTTGGCCGCGCAACAGGTCCCCAGCACTCTCCAGACTCTACAAGGTCCTGCCAGCTTTTCGGAGGATGACATCCACACTTTCAGGACGAGTATTCCCGGTTCCCCGAAGCCACTAGTACTCGTAGTGCCGCCGTTATTCGATGGCGATACAATCACAGAGAGGGATGTCGTCGGCGGGACAAGGTCATGGCTAGAGTGAGTCTCTTCGAGGTCACCTAAACCCCCGCTCACCATCTTAAAACAAGTCGCAACGGAGACTACCCGTACATCGACTACATTCTTTACTTTCCCGAAGTCGGAAAGCGCTACCAGATCCAACTCACCCCAGTCTCCAGCTACCTCTCCTCCTTAGAGAGCCTTTGCGGTATATCAGACCGAAGAAAGCTCTGCAGCCGGATATCGGTTGTGGGCATGGCTCCTGCTGAATCAGACATGGATGGCCTCGAAGAAAATAGGTTATTCCAGGTTCCGAAAGCATGGGCCTTTCTAGAGGCGAATGGGTCGCGAAGGTTTGTCCTTGAAGGGGAGACGGTAGAGTCAGTGCAAAACATCTTGCGAGACCTTGCCACACAGGGGGATCTTGACTGATCGGCGCGAGTCTTCTCCCCGCCCCAAACCGGGTGTCAATTCTTGTATTTGCGACTGGCGGACTGTAGCTTTCAATAACGGATAGACCTGAGATTTGTGACGAGAATATTATTCATATGAGCGACGTTATTCATCGAGTTCGGGAACGGAAATGCGATATTCACTTTTTTCAGAATTCAGTCTTCAGGATATGTCGCATTGCCCGTGGTGGGAGGGTAGTGCTCCGTTGGGGCGGAAGTCACTTTGAGCCAAAATCGGTTCCGTTCAACAAGTCATTCGGTATATCGAAGTGGACTGAGAATTCCGACCGCTGGTTGTGACAGTCATCAAGTTCCTCGTGTATGGTCTTGTTCTCATGTGTGCCAGATCGGGATTGGGGTATCATCGCGGATAGCCACCATTCAGGGAAGTCACCCAGGTAGAACGCCATCAAGGTCGTGCCTGATAATTCCTCCACATTAGTTCTGGTCAGCGAAAGCGCTTTGGCGGGATTTTGGTGGCGTAGGGGCCAACCTGTCGTGCCTGTCGGCGCAAGGTCCAATGCTTATAGTCGTGGCGTGATTTGAAAATCGCATTGAACTATCTTATCGACGACGATGTCAATATGTGGGAGGCCGCGGCGCTTTCTTCACTGAAGGGAGGAGCTCGCTTAGGGGTGCTAAGTGACATTCATCATGTCGTAGATGTTTCCGAGCCTCCTCGAGTCTCTCATTCAAGGACACGTTTTGTTCCTATACCAGCCACTCTCTCCCATGAGCGCATCTGTACATGATTTGGCCAACATGACTAAGGGATTCGCAAATAATGTCGATTTTCGGGATTCGCGGCAACATGCAACGTCGTGCTTCAGTGAACGAGAACTATCCCCACGGCCAGCTAAGTGGGTCTTGATCGTTCTTATTTGAAGTGGATCAGGGAAGGAATCCTCCTTTAGCGGAGCAACGCGACTTCGACTGACAAGCATGCTCGCGGGTAAACCGGCTTGTCCCTTGGATCAGCTTCTGTCGCTTCTCTTGAACTACGCGTTTCGAAACGCAGGTCCTATCGTCCACAGGAAAGTACGGAGGTAGGACCTAAACCTCTTTTGCGCCAATGCATGGTTGTTGGTTTGTTAATGAAAAGTGTCTTCTAGAACTGGAGTATATATTCCGGGCGAACCGGGTATCAGACATGAACAGAATGGAAGCCCCTAAACCTTTGCCAGGTGTTCTATTTGTTCGACCGTTGAGAGCGGATTCTTTGACTGGTAGGGGTGACTAGGGAGAGCATTCTTTCCACGCAAGTGGCTTGCGTAACCCTGATTTGGAACTCGCTGCTCAGCAGGGTAGATTTCTGCTCCCAGAAACCAGTCTTCACATTCAATTGTTCAAATGTTATCCTGCAATGAAATGGGCCTGACCAACTGACAGGTCGCCTAGTATGGCCTAAGCCCCGAATCACGGATCAATCGCGAAAGTCAATGAAAGTAAAGTGCACAATGTCATGAAACGAAAGCGTGTATTGTCTTGAGAGGGAACATGGTGACATCAGTGATTGATTGGGGAGGGGGGGGGGCATTCGTGAATTGTATCATTGCCGGTTGTACGTCCTAGACTTGAGGCTCGTGTCCGGTAGACCAGATGGTCTGAAGGGCGACGAGAGGCAATCCCGCAAGTAGTCACTACGGACGGGGAGCATGGCTCGTTGGGCCCAGGCCGGTCAACCCCCCAGAGAGCGCGGGACAGGAGGGATCCTGGACTCGGTAGTGGGAGTAGTGCATTTCCTCAGATGCACGCACGAGGAGAGAAGTCATGCTGGAAGTTCTCGTGGAATGACCCTATGATGATACAGCATTTCACGTTTCAGTGTGACGACGAAGATGTTCTTGAAGAACTCGGGAGGGATACTCCTATCTCTGAGACCGGTGGAGATGATCTGCTTGGTTTTTGTCGCGAAGAACTTGATGCCTGCATTCATGGCTGCTACGACGTCGAGCTTGATGTGGAGCTGGACGAGGGTGTCATGGGGCGACTTGGGAGGAGCTGGGTAGAGGGAAAAGGTTGAGGGTGAGAGGGATGTGAGGTGGTTTGCGAAGTAGAGAAAGTTCCGATTGGGAGGGTTAGGTACATGGGGTGTGGGGAACTCCGGACGAAGACCGTGTTGTTCTGTGAGGAAATATGGAACAATTGGCCAAGTTTTGGGATAAAGGGGAAATAAGCGCACCAATTAGGTTCCAGTATTCAGGGGTGGTAGTGTAAACGAGAGAGTGGATGGGGCCCGGTGTTTTGACTCGCGTCGTTGAGATATCAACACCCTACATAAAAAGTCAGTTGCACGGCAATATCTGTGCAACATCAAACGCACTGGTATGGTGTGCCCTTCCCGCGCGCGAATATACCAGGTCTTCCACCATCCCTGTCGGCCCTCGACTCTGTCAAGCTCACTGACAACTTCGAAGCGCCGACGACGGTCATTCTTAACCCACTCGAGAACCTGGCCGGGATCTGCATTAATGATGGACCGAGACATATTCTACAAGTATGTCAACGAAGAGTTAGGTTCACGTAGCAGAGAGACCGACCAAGTCCGACAAGGGGGTGAAGGCGTCTGGACGCAAGTTGGCATGGTGCCTCAGATAAGATGCGGCGGCATGTCCCCACGCGTGTTGCTCTTCTGTGGGAGGTGGTTTCCATGCGTACTTGAGGTATTTTTTGTATGTTCTTGGAGGCCTGGAGCGCGGTACGACGGGAAGAGCAGGCTTAAGCATGGGCGGAGAGGGGAAAGGGAGGAGAGGCACGTGACAGGGGGATATTAGGCGTAGATTGATGTAGCCCTAAGAGCAGGTCAGCTCTGCCATGAAGACACAAACGGACGACGGACACACAGACGCCCTCTCCCACTGGGACTCCGACATCCCAAAGCTCGACGCCTTAGACGATGCCTCCTCCAACAACTTCTCCTCCTCCCCACAGCCCCGCGACAGCATCGACTCCGCAGGCGCACACTCGTCAAATGGCCATTGGAGAGACAGTACTACCATCTACTCCGACCGCCGGGATGCTCTCAACACTGTACAGTCCGTGCAAGGCGATCCGCCAATTCTCGTCGAACCCAACTTTGACGAGGGCGTTCTCCGGGCTCTGTGTGAACTCGACGTATGTCCCTCCTTTCCCAACTCGGAACCAGCTATTCACTCATTTGTCTTCTTCTATACAGTGTGGTGTCCCGCTTCTGCTCGATCGAATCAAGCAAAGCACTATCTCGTGCAGGGTACGCCCTATGTTCTCCCGTCCCCTGATGATTGAAATTCACAAACCTCATCTCATCAAATATCAGGAAGCCTCCGCCTTCTTCAAGAAGCGGGCTGCTATCGAGGACGAATATGGTCGGAACTTGCAAAAGATTGCTCGCACCACCTCTGAAACATACGCCATGAACGACGGAAAGGCTGGGTGAGCATCCCCTCCCCTTCCCTTCTTGTCCCGTCCTGTCTCCGTTTCCTCTACGCCGACCCGTCTCACCTATCCTTGTCCCCAACTACAGTTCCTTTGTCTCAGCGTGGCAGTCCTCGATGCGTGTACATGAAATGATGGCCGAGAATAGGCTGCGCTTTGCACAGCGGTTAAATGAGATGAGTGACGAGTTGGCGACACTTGTTAAAGAAGTTGACAAGAACAGGAAGCAGGTATCTTGTGTTTATTTTGTCAACTGCTACTACTGTTCTGATCATTCCATTTATTTGCATCAGACAAAGGAGCTCGCAACGCGTTATGAACGTGCACTCCAAGACTCAGAAGCCGTCACAGAAAAATGCAAAAACAGGCTCGAGGTTACGTCCGAGGAGCTTGAGCGGGTTCTACTCCAAAAGGAGGGCGAGTCATTCAAAGACACCGCGGTCCAGAGTCGATCAGGAGCAGCTGGGAAACGGGTCATCGGCAAGGCCGTCGCCAAGGGCGGTCTACTGCTCAAAGGCAAGAACCCAGGAAACGTAAGTAGCTTCTTGTTGCCAACTGTTCAGTGTGACAAACTCTTGATTGACACTCGGATTTACCTCTAGATTCAACGCCAGGAGGATGATATCAGGGCACGAATGTCCACTGCGTCAGATCAATATAGGAAGGCTGTGACTGATACGCAAGCGATGCGACAAGAATACTTCAACTTTCAGTTACCACGAATATTGCGTGTGAGTCGCAGTGTGTTATTTTTGTCTCGGTTCTTTGTTACTGATGATAGTGTGGTCCGCAGGCATTGAAAGAGTGTGCGGATGAGATTGATTTGGGCACTCAGTATCATCTGACGAGATATGCGTTTTTGTACGAGAGTATTGTTCTCAGTGACGGACAGATACTGATACCTCCTGACGATGGTGAGTGTCCCGTCCATGGGCCTAGCGATAAGAATTGACTTGTGCGTAGGTCTGGGTCTGAAAGCGACAATTGAGACAATCGACAACCGGTCTGATTTCAAGACGTACATGCAAAACTATGTGTATGCACGAGGGTCAGTGGCTCCAAAAGGTCCACGAAGAGAGGGTCCGCCTGAAGACGGCTTCGTAAGTCTAACTTTCCACATATACTACCCATCACATCTCACGTCACATTAACCAGCTTCCACCACTACCTACCCACAACCCCGAGAAACTCTATCGCTCATCAAATGCCATCAACGCCCCTAACAACGCCAACAACCAAATCGGCGCTCCGCACCACAATCACCAGCAACAACCACACGCAGGTGTAGGTGGGAACAATGATTTGAACGGAGTGGCGGATAAAGGCCGACCGACATTTGGGGTCGACTTATCGGAGCAGATGGCCAGGGATAATGTAGAGGTGCCGCCGATTATGGTCAAGTGTTGTGAGGCGATTGAGAAGTATGGTATAATGAGCCAAGGGATATATAGGGTCAGTGGAACAGCGCGTAAAGTTGCTGGGTTGAAGGCGAGGTTGGATAAAGGTGAGATCAGATTTTGATGTGGCCCAGTGGGCTCGTGTCCCTGCGTTTTCGGTTTGCTGATGTTTGATTTCGTGCTTTCTTTCTTTCTTTCTATGCTTGGGTTGATTTGATGTGGGTTGAACGGGGTAGATTTGGATTCGGTCGACTTGGATGCGCCGGAGTGGTCGAATGATATCAACAACGTGGCGAGTGTGATGAAGATGTGGCTGAGGGAGCTGCCGGATCCGTTACTGACGTATTCGCTGCACCAAGGGTTCATCGATGCTGCCAGTACGTATACATGTCTACCTTATGTCTTTCAAGAGGTGCTCACTGCGGTCGTAATAGAGATTGAAAACGACAGGCTGAGACAAATACGACTGCACGAGCGCGTAAATGACCTTCCGGACCCAAATTATTCAACCTTGAAATATTTCTTGGGACACCTACACCGGTGCGTCGTGTATCACCTTATTTATTTCAAATGACTTATAGCCTTCGGGTTCTGTCCAGAATTAACCAACATGCGGGAGAGAACCAGATGTCGATGCAGAACCTCGCGATTGTATTCGGTCCAACACTGTTTGGTCAACCTCTGTCCATGGCGAATGGTACTGGGACGGCAATGCCAGATACGTTCCATCAGAATCTAGTGAGTTTATTGACGCGACTCTTGTCCGTGTTGTGATCGCTGATGACATTTGTAGGCAATCGAGACAATATTGAATCATTATGTGGATATATTCGTGGATGAGTCCGAGGCTTGACCTGATATCCATCGCCTCCTTTGTTGATCCTGTGTGTGTTTTTCTGGCCCCGCTTGGCGGTTCTTTGTTTCTCTATATGTCTTCCTTGTTACTTATATGCACCTAATTTGGTTCAGTTATCGTGTTGGGACACTATTTTCTTTCCTGTTCATTTCCCCTTTCCATTCTTCCCTCCTGCATGTTGTTGTGTTCGTATTCATATTTGTTTCGAATTTTGGTTTAACAGAGCTAGCTGGTCTGGTTCTGAAGGATTAGGCTTTGAGAGGACGGCCAGACGGATGGAGCTCGAGCCGATGCGAGTTTGGATCCCTACCCCCTTGCGTCGTGTCCACGTCCCTGTTGAATGGTGTCTAATTGACGCTGGGTGCGAATTGGCGCGGCTTGTTTGTTATGGGATGATAGTTAGTTTGTATGTTATACGTGCATTGTAGTAGTAGAGTTTTCATATACCCACATGTTTTGGCCTGGTGCTTTAGACTTCATTTAAAACATGAACACTTCGAAAAAGGGCACTCCACTGTACTCGTACATCAGGATCTTGGGTCCTCTTGTGGAATGACATTGGCAAATACAAAGAGGTTGGAGTCGAAGTCTGGTGTAAGCCCTTAACATGGATAGAAACAGACCTTACTGAGAATTGGACAAGATGTAAGCCATGGCTTACACCAGAAGACTACTTAGACATGTTTGGTACAGGTGAAGAGCATTCCAAAATAGGAAGATGGTAAAGAACAAGTTGGATAGATGTTTGTAATTTAGCTTTAGATTCTTATCACACATAGTCAACCTACAGTATGGTGAATGACTCCAGCAAAGGCATACACTGTAAACAGTAAAGACTCAGTTGCTCATTAATGGTGTGAGGGCTATATATTAAGTACCTGTAAACAGTAAATACTATGAGTGGTAAGTAGAGAGTATTAAGAATAAATGGTGGCAGCTTACCTCAGTTGCTCATTGGTGGTATAAGGGCTGAGGCAAGCATACTTCTACTATACATATATAAACTATGATAGGAGGCTGGCTAGGAGAAAATAAAATGTCTGTCTACTATGTCATAATGTCTAATCATTCTATCTATGTCATACTAAGTCCATAACTTAATGTCCTGTCAGCCACATTGTTCCTGGTCTAGCACCTGACTCAATACATGCTTGTGCTCCAACACTCCCCCTCAAGCTGTAATGAGGCCTAAGTTTTGAGTGAAGTGTTTCACCTTGGGTGAAGGAAGCACCTTTGTGAAAACATCAGTGACCATGTCACCAGTGGGACAGTAGACCAGTCTAATTTTCCCCTCTTCTATGACCCATCATATGAAGTGATAGTATATATCAATATGCTTTGTGTGCACATGGAATTGGTTGTCATTTGCAAGTGTGATAGCAGACTGGTCATTTAAGAATAGGGTGGCAGTGGGGAGTTGCAACCTAAGGACTTGTGAAATGAGGGAGCAAAGCCATAAGGCTTCTTTGGTCATGTGCATTGTGCCAACATATTCAGACTTAGTGGTGGATAAAGTGATGAGCTCTTGTTTCTTCACACTCCAGGGGGCAGCACCACTGTTGGTCATGGACACATACCCAGGGGTGGTGCATCAGTCTTTGGCTGTGTTTCCATCTGCTTTTCAGTGGGCCTCTCCAGGTGCTTTGGTGAAATGTGGGAGGACTTGAACAGCATATGCAATGTCAGGCCTAGTGCCAAGTGCAGCATACATAAGAGTATCAACAGCTTCTTGATACAGGATGTGTGCCATGCAAGCAATGTTGGCAGTGGATTTGGAAGACTGTTCAGAGGTGAGTTTTGTGGCAGGATCTATTGGGATATTGAGTGGCCTTGAGTCTTTGAGTCTGAAATGTCTGAGCAAGGTATCAATGTATGAACATTGACACAATGATATTGTCCTCTTCTCTCTATCCCTTCTGACTTCAATCCCCATCAACCAGTAGATCTCACTGAGATCCATGATCTCCACCTGATCAGCTATCCCCTTTTTCACCCACACAATGAGCTTCAGAGTGGTTGCAACAAGCATGCAGTCATCAACATGTACTAGAATGGTAATCAAGTTGCCAATGACAATTTTGAAGATGCTATGGTCAACATCACACCACATGAATCCTAGTACATCAACTAGAATCTCACACAGACATTGATACCAGTGCTGTCTGGACTGTTTGAGTCCATACAACATCTTCTTGAGGTGACATACTCAGTGGGGGAACATAGCATTCAGGAAACCTGGAGGTTGGCACATAAAAATCACTTTGTCACCAGTGAGTTTCCTATTCAGGTATGCTCCCTTGATGTTGATTTAATGCACCTCCATGTCCCTAGCAGCCATGATGGCAAGATCTGCACCTGGTACATGCAGACAGCTGTTGTTGGGAGGCTCTGGTAACATATTAGGTACAAAATCTTCAAGGAGCAGGTCTCAAGTGTTGTTAGGGTCCAGGGGATCTGGGTTAGCAATGGGTGGTGGGTTGTCTTGATTCACAGGTGATGAGCTGATAGAGTTTCTGGGTGTGGGAGTGGTTGAGGTATTCAAGGTGAGTGTGCAGTTGCTTCTGGTCTCATTAGCTGATACATCTTGCTCCCCCTTGGGACTAACATGACCACTGTCAATGAGACAGAAGTTCTGCTTGATACTGACAATGCTAGTGTCAGGGAACCAGATCCAGGAGCTGTTGCTCTCTGAATTATACCCCAGCCAGCATCTCCTCTTGGCACACCCATCCCACTTATCACTGCTACCATCATGCACCCACACTTCCTCCCCCCACTCATGAAGGCCACTGAAATTCAGCTGCTTGCCATACAACATCTCAAATGGAGCCTTGTCAGCAAGTGCCTTTGTCCCTGTGTAGTTTATCAGCCACACTGCATATGCTGCCGCATCCACCCACAGATACCTGGGTACAGGACATCCATATAGTAATGCCTGGCCATGTTCAACAATTGTGTGACTACACCACTCTGCTACACCATTGTGTCATGGGGTATCATGTACAGTGAGTTTGGATTTGGTACCCTGGGATCTAAGGTGTTGATGTAACTTGGCAGATGTATACTCACCTCTATCAGAGTGTAGGGACTTGATGTGCATGCTGAACTGGGTCTTGCACCAGGCTTCAAAGTTCTTGTATGCAGTGAAAACTTCTGACTTCTTTTCAAGGAAATTGATGTATGTCCAGTGGGAGTAGTCATCTGTGAAGGTAATGTAGTAATGACAACCTTTCTTAGTTGCAGTCCATGCAGGACACATATGTCTGAATGAACCTCCTCATCACAGCCTTCACTCTCTCACCCTCTTGCTCTTTTGCAATGGGCAAATGTGCTGCTTTTGCATATGCACACACATTATAGAAGAAATCTACTGGCCTGCTATTGTCCAACTTCAGTCTGGTGACTAAACTATCATGGACCAGCTGCCTAGCAGCATTGGCATATATGTGGCCAAGGTGGCAGTGTAAGAGGTCTAGGATGAGTAGCTCACTGACTGCACTCACTTCCATTGCAACCTCATGGATCAATTTGTACAGTCCATTCTGGTTCTTCAGAACTTTTGCAATGTGCATACTGCCTGAGTCTCAAATGGTACATTTTCTGTTTGAGAAGGTGATAGAAAAACCAGCTTCACCAAGGTGGCTGATGGAGACAAGGGTATAACCAACTTCTGGTGGGTACAGCACCTCAGTAAGTTGGAGCTGAGATGTATCAATGCTGTTTGGTGGATTGATGACAACCTCCCCTTTGCTGGTTGCACAGAAATTTTTCTGGTTCACAGCATGAAGGGGGTGAGGGGCAGTGGATTTAAAACTGGTGAACATGTCATGGTAGGGGGTGAGGGGCAGTGGATTCAAAACTGGTGAACATGTCATGGTAGGGGGTAATATGGTGTGATGTGCCTGAGTCAAAAAGCTTGACTTGCACTTCTGACTTCTGAGCATCCTGAACATGACTGACTTTGTCAGTTGTTTCAGGTTCAGAAATGTCTGTGCATTTGCTCATGTATTCCTTCACATAATCAACATTGTCTTCTTCAGACTCATCATCAGTCACATCAAGGAAATCCTCTTCAGCTTTGCCAATACCCATGTGGACAGGGATCAGTGCAGGGAGTGAAGGCTCATCCTCAACATCTTTAAAAGAGAAAGCCATATTGACATCTATGATGTTGGTGCTGGCTGTAGGTTGTTGCTTGTTTCTCTTTCTTCTGAGGGCACACTTTCTTCATGTGGGGTCCTCCACATTCCCAACACAGTCCCTTGCCCTTGCCCTTGCCCTTGTTTGTAGATTCAACTGTTGCCCCATCACCCTTCCCATTCCCCTTTAAGCAAGTCAATTGGATGTGATCAGATTCATTGTTGATAACAACAATCAGCAAGTCTGGATCAATGGTCTTGCCTCAAAGGGTTGCAGACATGAGTTGCCCTGACACAAAACTCAAGAGTGACCAAGGTAATGACTGTATAATGGTGCTCTGGTAGTCATTGCTGTTGATGGATACACCCATGGCATCAAGCTCAGCCCAATGAGCTCTGAGGGTATTGAGAAAGGTGCACACATTCTCATCTTTCAGACACTGAGAAGACAGGAAGTTACAATGAAGTCAAGTCTGGGAAAAGGCCCCTTGTAGGTATATTCCTTCATAACTGTTGTCCACGTGTTCACAACCATCAGGCTGACTGGAAGTGATCATCAGGGTTGAATTGAGTAACCATTGGGCCAAAAGCAATTTTGCAATGCTCTCACAATGATCCCATTCAGCAATCTTGGCTGGAGTACCAAGCAGGACAGAGGAAACTGAGGGGGTAGGTGATGAAGTGGGGGGACTAGTGGCTGCAGAAGCCACTGTGGTTGAAGAAGACTTTGTCTTGCTGGGAGACAGTGGAGATGCTGGAGAAATGGATATGGAGGGAACCTGGAGTGACAGCTGGACCTTACTTCCATCAAAGTGCCCCCACAAGCCCTTACCCTGAACAGCCATCTGGAAGCACAACTGGAATATAGCCCAGTTCACTCCTGACTGTTCTAACATGGGCACAGTGGGAGGTAGCATGTCTTTGATAGTGGTAGACATATTGGCATGGGTTTCAGATAGTGGTAAACTGTACTTGTTTAACAGTAGTTGGGGCCCATAACCTGTAGACAGTAAAGACTCAGTCACTTGTTAATGGTATGAGGGCTACCTATTAAGTACCTGTAAATAGTAAAGACTACAAGTGGTAAGTAGAGAGTATTAAGAATAAATGTGGGTGGCTTACCTCAGTCACTCATTAACAGTATGAGGGCTGAGGCAAGTGCACTTCTATTGTATGTATATAAACTATGATAGGAGACTGGCTAGGAGAAAATAAAATGTCTGTCTACTATGTCATAATGTCCAATCATTCTATCTATGTTGTGCTAAATCTGTAACCTAATGTCCTGTCAGCCACATTGTTCCTGGTTTAGCACCTGACTCAATATGTGCTTGTGCTCCAACATACACTATGTCAACAGAGACAGGAACAGTGGGCCTACTGGTCATGCCACAGTATTTGAGTGGCCATGCAGGCACTGCTACTCTGGGACACTGGTTCTTTACACTTGGAAAGGGATCAGGGATGATGAGAATGGAGTTGCTGCTACACTAGTGGTCAGGCAGTAGAGAGTAAACCAGTTACTCATGATATTTTGGTTGATAGAAGGAGAGCAGAGTGTTCTCTTGATAGAATTGGGCATAGGTAGGAAAGATGTCAGTGAAGCTTTTGAGTATTGAAGTCATAGTAGTCAAGTAGAGTAGTCAAGTAGACAAGGAAGTGAATTCCAGTGAAGTAAGTATGCTACCACAAGGTAGATTGTATACTGTAGCAACTAAGGCATAGGGTTAAATGAAACACATAGGGTAAAGGGCATAGAACATTCTACATAAGACATGTGGTTGACCAGAAAATAGAATATGACTCAACCTGACAAGTGAGGAGTCATAAGAACCCATGAAATGTTTCTACAACATGTAATCCTACAGTATAACATGAGGATATTGGTCATACTATGACAGGACATGTAATAGAACTCTGAGTACAAGTCATATGGAAGTAAAGATAGAAACAGGTCAAACAATTATAGCATAAAGCTATAGGGTGCTCCAAAGATTACAATGCTTGTGCATAGCAGAGTGTAAAGTTGAGGATGACATGTGTTCTAGTTGTAGACTAGGGTACAGGGGATGAGGTAGACCACACTGAGGTTTGCAAAAACAGAGATAATACACAGAATATTCTACAACCAAGCAATGAAATATACATAATACTCTACAACCAAGAAATGAAATATATATAATATTCTACAACCAAGAAATAAAATATATGTAATATTCTGCAACCAAGAAATGAAATATACATAATATTCTACACTAATCCCTATCTGCTGCATGGTTATCTGGCCCCAGGGGTCTGTCAGGGTTGGTCATAGCATAAGGCAGTGATTGTATTGATGGGCCAGATGGATCAGTCACTATCTCTTCATTAGAGATGTTTTAAGGTCCTGTATAAACCAGTATGGACAAAGAATCCATTCATAGTGGTGCTCCAATTAACTGGCTCCATAAGTGGGGTGGACTCCCAACATGTCACCACTTAGAGACCACATGTGAAATCAGTCAACTCACCTGAGATGTTATCAATAAGTTTACCATAAAGCCATCATGCATCTTCATCTGCTTGCAAGCTTTATGAATGTATTATTTCTGACTGCATTCTTTGCACATAAATCAGCTGCTCATCTAATGAAAATGTCCCTGCATCGAAAGTATATCATCACAACTCAATTGACTGAAGACTTGGAGGAGGTACAAGGAAAAACAAACATCTCCAACCATTGAGGTTCTATATTTTGAAAGAGGTACTGGAATCCCTTAATGACCAGGATTGTGCCTACCACTTCAGGTGATATAGACTGTTGTAAGGCCCTGAGGACCTTACAGGGTGTTGAGAGCCTTAGTTTGTCATACCCAAGTGCAAAAACCTGTTATATGGGTTTCTAGCTATACAAATGCTTGGAATATATACTAGATGGCAATTGCATTGAGCTTGTTTTAGGAATGGAGGACATGAGAGCAAGATTCAAGATAAAATCAATAAGAATTTGTACAATGACATAATAAAGAATTGTATCAACTAAAGAAGCTTATCTGCTGCCTTGCTAATGATTCCTACTCAGGTGCCAGAAAATTGCCTTGCATACAAAACATTTGTTTTGGCAAAGGCAGCATCAGCATTATGAGCCATGACTTGCCACATGGCTGACTTGCATGTGGCATATGCTGCTGGTTCTGGCAACACTACTGATTCCTTCCTTCTTCTGTTCCCACAAAGTTTGGTTGAAAAGAAGAAATAGACTGTCCACTCCATTAAACCAGGGTGACCTCTTCTTCCCACTGCACTTTCCTTGCCCATGCCCTCCAGCATATAATAGCAGAGCTTGTAGTATGGCCAGTGGGCCCACAGCCTCTATCTCACTCAATGCAATATATGACTTTGCTGAACCATGTCACCCACTACACTGCAGGTCAACTACCTGAAAAACTTGCATATGTCACTACATAGTCAATGTATAAAAATTTCAAGCATGACCATATAAGATGCACGAAGCTGAGTGATTGCGTGGGGATGTTCTCTATAGTATCAACAGACACACTACCACTTGACCAGCTATTTCACAAGCCATAGCCAGCAGCGACGTCCCGAAGCAAAACCAGGTAAAAGATCAATGAACCTTGGTAAATAAATATACTAAAATCACGCTGGTGCCTAGAACAGCAGCGAAAGAAATTACCGATTGTGTCTATAACAGTCAAGACGAGGCGCTAGCTAGATTACCACCAGAAGGTTCAACCGAAGACGACATAAAGTCTAAAGTACGTGATCCCTGAACGATCTCCAAATCAAACCCGGACATTGCAAGCCTCTTAATCCTCGCCAGCACCTCAGGTTCCCAAGGTTCCGCCTCGGACAATACCAAGCGAAAACGCTCCCGGGTCTCCTTAACGCCATGCAAGGCCTCCAACATTTCGGCCACCATCTCCGCGTCTGGATCGCAATAGTTATCCAGCACAAGGGTTTTGAGCGAGGGCGTAACTTTCGGACCTTCACCTTTAGTAGGATCAACCGTTGCCCTTCCACGCTCTCTATCTTCGAAAAGTCCAGCAATGGGCCGTCCAATCATGCTCACAGCCATCGAGACCACCCTGCTCGAACACTGCCGTAGATGGAGTTCTGGAAGGTGGGAGACACTGCTGAGGAGGTCCTTGACGACGCTGTAGGAGTAAGGGAAGTGGACGAGTTCAAGGACTTGGAGGGTGGTTGGTAGGTCGGCGAAGAAGGAGATGAATATCAAGTGCAAATCTTCCGAGAACTCTTCGACAAATATACTCTGATGGGATCCAGACCATTTTAGAAGGCGGAGTTTGGCGAAACGAACATGGCGGAGGAACGCATAGCTCCATTCATCGCTGGTGGTATGCCACTTGAGTGATTCAAGGTGTTCCAGCACAATGGGTTTGTCGAATGAGGGTAAACTGTCACGGGCGGTGTGGGAGTAAGGTTGGAGACTTTCGAACTCGATGAGGTTCGGGCACTTGGTGAGTAGTTCCACACATTCCTTGATCGGGAGGTCGCGTAACTTCAGGACGGTGATTGCTGGCCAGTAGGGAATGAGTGGAATACGGAGGTCTTTCAGCGATATTTGGCGTAGACAAGGAAGATCTGAGAGGTCGACCGAATTGCTGTACTCGGTCCAGGTCGTGATGTGTAACTGTGGCCAATACAGTGTCATCGATTCACACTGCGAAAGCCTTCTTCCAATGGAGGAGATCCACTCCATTGGAAGGCCTGTCAAAATGAGGCTTCGTATCTTATTCGCATTGTCAACAAAGACAGAGGTTTTGATGGGATCCAACGTGGAGATAGATTTAGCGCGTTGCTCCGGGTCGTCTGCACTATTTAAAAGTAACAGCTGTGCCCTGAGGTCCAATTCGATTGTCATTGGGAGTCCACGAGCGTTCTCGAAGTATAGGCTGAGGAGCGAAGCATTGTTTTCGGATACAATCTCGTAAACTTCGACCGAGATGGTCGTCCAGAGCTGTGGAGTCGACCAGACGACTTGTCGCCAATGATAGGAAACGGCACCCAAGACGAGCTGGAAGTCATCCTCGCTGACATAGTTACCCCGTCGGAGGTCTGGATCGTCAGGGAACTCCGTTGGAATTGGGCGGCTGGTAAAATCAATAGGCGGACGGGCAAATTGAAAGATAGTGGATAACACCTCGGGAGGTAAGCGCCTAGTTGAAGCCTGAACACTATTTATCTTGCGCAATAGACCAGCCCTATCCTGGTTGAGGCGATAAATAAGGTCATTCAGGCGACGTACTTCGTCCTGAATGAGTGCCACCTCCTCCTGCTGAGCCCAAACCACCGATCCATTGGGGGAGGGGGCACGACGGGTATCCGTCAGGACTGTGTTGTCAAAACAATGCCCGCAACGAGGGCAAGTAGATGTGGAAGGAGTCATAGACAGGGTCATAGGTAATGTGATGGATCGGATGGGCGAGGGGTCACAGACAAGGAAAGGTAGCCGGGAAAACGGTGTCGGGTCGGTGAGCGAAAGCACCGAGAGAAACCAAAAGATGAGCTTGTGAAGACGACGGAAGAGAGTAAAACGGGTTAGACCGTAGAGCCGACGGATGTCAAGGTCAGAAAGTCTAATGAGCGCCCGGAAACACTGACGTACAGGTGTCACGCAGTCACATGGCTCGGCCGTAAGCCACTCGTCCCGTCCCCCATCCCATCCCATCCCATTTAAGACGTCAATAACCAAAGGTAAGTCAAATAACTTCCTTATACCTTAATGTAATCCATACGCGGTTCCTAACGTCAGTCTCTACCACCATCGAATCCCGAGAATGGAACGTACTGAATCCACTCGCTCAACATCTATATCCCTGCCCGACGAGATCCTCGCCATTATCTTCATCTATGCATGTCCTTCCACCAAGTCCCAAAGTCGATTCTCCTATGCAAGAGCTCTTGACACTATCGATTATTACCGCACCCACGAATGGGAGGAGTTGCAATACTGCACCCTCCCCATCGTCCTTAGCTCTGTCTCTTCCCAGTGGCGTCGCGTGTCCTGGTCGACCCCCCAGCTTTGGAGGACCTTGGCTGTACGCGTCACTAATGGAACTGCGGAGCAGGTGGCATCACTACTGCGCCTTTACCTCCAGAACTCAGGGAACCATCCCGTCGCTCTCGAATTGGACTTCAGACAGGAGCCAACAATGAGAGTGGATCGCCCCCGTACACCCCGCTCTCACACGGGGGTTTTTACGCCTTATGACACTGACCCTATCAAGAACGTTCTGTTTGGAAATAGGGGATGGAATATTAGCGCCTTGCGCTTGATTGCTCCTCCCATCGGGTGGTTTTCGCTCCTTGGCCGCCTGCAACGACTTGAATTTCTTCTGTTTGGGTGGCCTGAGGAAGGTGCTAACAACCCAAGCCCAATCGATCCTGCTTTCGGAAACTTACCATGTCTCCGTCATCTCACTATCAAGGGAGTTTGGCCGGACATTGAAACTCAACCAGAAGCAATTACCACCCTCGATTTGGAATCCGTTCCAATTGATGTCTGCGTGTCGTTGCTCGTCCGTTGTCCCTACTTAACGGAATACCACGCCCGCCGCCCACTTCACCCTCCACACCAGTCACAACATTCTGTTTGGCTGACGGCCCTGATAAGTCTTCCGCGGTTGAGGATATTTTATTGGACAAGCACTGCACATGCCTGGGGTACGGCATTGCTGAACTATCTTCAACTTCCTACCCTGGAGCGATTAGGCTGGAGTGGCTCGCATCATAGCGAAGCACGACCCGCTTTCCAGCAGTTCTTTGCTCGTCTTCCCTCATCCCTGAGATATCTCGAGCTCGTAGGGTTCTGTTCCCTCGGTCGTGCCGGACTTCTGGTCGACATATTCCACGGTACTCCGCAGGTCTCGCATCTAACGCTTTATGAATGTGACACGACTTTCCTTTCCAGTGTCATCATAGCACTTGCAACTTGCAATACTCATGAAGATGGTGCCAATTTACTGCCCAAGCTACGACTTCTAGCTTGCCATAAAGTTCCTGATGCAGAGGCCTGTCCTGAAATTCTTTGCGAGTTCTTCTGGACTATAGTTGCAGATAGGATGAAGAATAGAGTAGGGGAAGAGTTTCTCCTCGAGACTGATCAGCAACTATTTGATTGGCAACCCTATGTACAGAAGAGGCTGAGAGAACTTGCTGGAAGGGGCATCAAGTTGAGAATTGTGGAGGGGTCGAAAGAGGTTGACTGGTTGACTTGCCCTGGCTCGGCAAATCTGTGATGGGCCCTCGTATATTGAAACGGAACATCCGAGGGTCCAGTAGCCAGCTGTTGCGATACCTACGCACAAGATGTTGCTCCAACGCAAATATAATACTGAACCGACCTACTCGTGGTTCGCAAAACGTGATCGGCGAATTTTGATAGCAGTCGCTGACGGTGAGATACTCTGAGTGGTTGATAATCATCTGTATACTCGTTCAGGTGATATAGTGAACACGGCCCTACCCCTCATTTCCATCATCCATGATTCCCGAAGGCCAGTCCTCCAGACCTCGCCAGACAAACTTCCTCATTCCGTCTTCTGTTGCACGATCAGAAACTGCAGAAAGTGCACACATCGAATAACGACTGCGGACCCTAGAAATCGAGATACGGAAACGGATTACAGAGCGTTCAACCTTGTTGCAGGATATCAACAGGAATGATTCACCTGGAGGGCAGAACCTTCCATCAAACGTTCTTTCCTTGATTTTTCAATATGCTTGTCCTCCCATTGATTTCACCAGACGCAAGTTAGACTCTGCACCATATCCTCGAGTGCCTATCTTCGTTCTAACCCTCCAGGACATATCGAACTCAGAAGTCAATGGACCCTTACTTGCCGGTTACATTTGGCGCTGTTTCATCCTACTGGCGCCAGATTGCATGGTCGACCAGTCAGATATGGACTATCATCGTCATAGAAGTGAGGGAGAGAACCGCCAGAAGCCACGCTTCACTTTTCGCAGCTTTATCTGCAGAATGCTAAGACCTTTTCTTTCAGCATTGAACTTGACTTCAGAAGGGAACAAATGCTCCATTACACGCCCTCAAAAGACATTCTAACCCCCAAGTCCACGCTTCTGCACGCATTGCAACCTACCGCAAAAGTCCTCTTCAATCTTGAGAACGCTAGGAAAATCGCAACCCTTCGCCTCATCACTCCGCCACACGAGTGGCTTTCCTCCAGACGGAGAATGTTCTCGCGATTAGAAGAGTTATCCCTGTGTTGACCATTCGATGGTTGTACCGAGCCTCCACCTGACTTCGGTCGACTAACCATCGACATCCTATTTCCATCCCTCCGATGTCTGCGGATCCACAACCTCTCACAATTCACCTTCGACTCGTCCTCTCACCTTACTAAGATTGACCTCGCATTTACACAAATGTTGGGATGTTCTTGCCAGGTCCCCACGCCTGCGGGAATGCCGCTTATACCACCCTACGAACGAGAATAGGCTTTCTGCCGATGCTGGGTCTGGAACGATCACCCTTGAATGCTTGGAGCGTTTCGATTGGATGTGCGGCCACAATTCTGGCATATCCAGCACTTTCCTGTGCATTCACGCTCCAGCTCTCCGTCGGGTGATGTGGGATGGCGAACAACTAGATGACCCGAGCCATCGTGCTACCTCCACTGACTTCTTTAATCGTGTTCCAACGCACATGACCTTCTCCACTTAACTGGGGGAGCGGTTTCGGCACATTTAGAGGAGGGCCTTACTGAGATTTTCTCTTGCATTTCCAGCTCCAACAACTGATCTTGGAAGAACAGGTAAAAATATCAGGGATATTAGGGCTTCTTCCGACCTTAAATACCCTTACACCTCGGTCAGCCGATACTTCTTCGTTGACGTCCAGACTACCAGCGCTTCGCGTCATCACCTTCCTCTTCGCAGGAGCATACATATCACCTACTGAATCCTTCGAGTTCTTAAATAAGTTGGTTACGTTGGTTGCGTTCAGACAACAAGTTGACCGCGATGCTAAAGTACGCATTGAGCTCGACACGGTGCTGAAATGGCCAGAAAAAAGGGACGATTTGACGGAGGATGTGATCTATGCGATAGTTAATAACGGGCTGGAGTTGGATATACGAGAGAACGGGAAACTCGTAGGGTGGATAGAGTTAATGAAGGGGAGAGTCCAAGAAGAAATGTAGTGGTTACTCACCGAAGTCCGGGGAGATTATTTCTTGATCTAATGCACCAATTTTGTCCTGCGATGCCGAGAGCAAGACTGCTCTTGAAAGCGGGTGGCGTTATTCTTAACTTCCAATACTTACTTACTGTGTGATATGCATATTTTTGGCCCTAGATCATGATGCATCGTGAATGGTCACATTTTAACCAATGAGGTAAGCGTACAAGAGTATCAACAAGACATAAGTAGTCTGCTCTTTTCCGGTACATAGCCCTAAAACCTGGACTGGCTCCGGCAGGTACAACGTCATTACACCAGTTTCTTGATCTCCCAACTCAGTATCTCTTCTCCCAGACTTTTTCATTCGATGCCGCGTGGGACACAGCCCGCACATATGCTCAATCGGGTTTCGGTTTTAGATGAAGAAATCGACCAACTCAACCATGAGCGATCCTACCTCCTCCGTAGATGGAACGAAATACACTCGCCGATCACGAAACACATACCATCCGAAATTCTATCTCTGACATTCCAACACGCCTGTCCTCCCCATTCCTTTCAATTTGGTGAGCCAGCTCCCAAAACGAAACCCTTTTCGGCTTTCGTGATGTATCAAACTAAAAAGCCAACGGTCCCTACTTTCCTCTAGTGCTCTCCTCTGTATCCTCCCATTGGCGTCAGGTTGCACAAGCGACACTGAACTATGGGTGACGATAGGGATCGAAGTGCGTGAGCGGACCGCCAATAGTCATGCGTCTCTTGAAGCTCTACCTGGAGAACGTCAAAACACACCCGTTCTCTGTTCGGCTGGACCTTAGGAGGGAGCAAATGCTGAAGCATCCTTCCGATCCCACTAAACTTAACGTCGGGGAGACCCTTCGACCGATCCAAGGGGTATTATTCTCCCCGGACTACGCCCCAAAAATTAGCACCCTTCGTTTAATCGCGCCTCCACGCAGCTGGATATCTCTCATTCCGATCTCGTGCAGCGGAATCCAGGATCTCTCCCTTAGTTGGCCCGCTCGTATGTTGTCCAGACCTTGTAATGCTTCGGATCACCTAGACTTGACCAGTGCGCACCGTCTGCGCCATGTCAGAATCAACAGCGAAATACGGTCTTCCTTACCCTTCACGGGGATCACCAAGCTTCATTTATCACGAATCCCAGGCAATCTATGCCTAGCAATCGTCTTCCAATGTCTCAACCTCAAGGAGTGTGGCATTCACGCACCAACTTATAACCTCCCGGGGGACATTCTCAACGCAAAGCCTGTCACCTTAAGACAATTGGAGTTCCTGGATTGGTCGCCTTCCTTCGCCACGGTGGATACGAATAGCATCACGTTCTTCAAATACGTGCATCTGCCTGCCTGATCTCAAGAGATTTCGGTGGGATGGCGGGACGGATTTTAAGAACCCTGTCCTCTTCACGCCCTTTCTTGATTTCCTCCATGGGCTCCCCTCGAGCTTTGCTAGCATCGAGATCGGAGCTCAAGTGTTGACGACTTTTGCTCCAGGGGGTATTTATGCTGTATTCCAAACGTTATCTCACATACAGCATTTCACCCTCCATGCATGCCCTCGCGCTAACTATTTTACCGATGCCTTGGAAGCATTGTTACCTCCCGACGTCCGACCGTGCAAGGTGGAAGTGCTACCAGCTCTGCGAGTGCTGACGTTAAAACTTTCCTGTATTGAGAAAGACCAGCTTCCCAACCTCTCATATTATCTTGCCGCACTGGTGAAATGACGAGTCAGCTGGGATACTCCCGAGTTGCGCGTTGAACCTGACACGGAGTTGAAGTGGACTGCCGAGGATATGCGTTCGGATGCTCTGCGTGTGTTGATGAATGATGGTTTTGAGCTGAAGGTGTGAGAGGAGTCGAGATTGGTCAAGTACCAATGGCCGCTTCCGCAAGACGAAAGACAATGGATGTAAGTCCATCGGCTGAAACTTGTTTACGTATCTCCCGGTCACTGATTTTATAACAGTCGCAGGGTGGTTGTCTAATATTGTAACAATGAAAGGCAAAGGTTCGTCTGCGAACATTCCTATAGTACAAAAGTCTGACTTGGAAATTCTTAGATACGCAAATGTCATAAAACATTAATTTCTGCTTTTCTGATCCCGTCCTGGCCCCTCCAACTCATACGACCCAGTTAGAACACAAACCACCCACGTTCCTGCGCCCATTCAACCCTGCCTTCTAGTTCTCATCCGCCTGACCACACCTCCCACCCACGCAACCCCGCTCTTCATCTTATCCTGCGCACGAAACATACGAAAATGCATCTTGAACGTAAACACACCCCAACGCGCGAGGAACCTCTCCCGGGCAGATTCATACAACGAATTCCCAGACTGGGTCGAACTCGTCGAAGCACCAAAACGACGTCGGTTGCCTGCACGTTGGAACTGCAGGTACGGATGGGTGCTCAGTCCTGGAGGATACTGGGATGTTCGACGGGATAATAATGGGTGGGAACGGGGAGAAGATGGAGGTGGTGGCGAAAAACTGGTGCTTGACATTCGCCATTCTGGAATGGGTTCTTCGGTGTAGTATAGTTTTCCCGTGGATATAGATACCCTTGCTACGGTTCGTGTTTTTGTAGGGGTAGCATGGCCTAACCGTGGAGGAGGGGCATGCATACGTGAATGGATGAGGGGTTTATTGGGTTCGACGAATTCCACGAATCGGACTTTTCGATCTGAAATGCTTCGTGGGCTTTCGTGACGCCGAATGTCAATAAAAGAAGCGGCATTGGATGCGTATGGCCTATTTGACGAGGTTGGCAGGGGTGCGGAGATGATGAGCTTGAGGATGCAGTTTCTATCAAGGTTTTGGGTTGGTTGGTGAGGAAAGTTGCCACTTTGCAAGATGGGGATGGGATCCCTTAGAATGGGTTGATGGCGAAGGGGTCTTCCCTGTTCCCGAAGGTCGTGTTCCTGGCGACGGGTTGGGAAGAGGCGTTGTAGGAGGGCTGGTTTTCTCGGGGGGTCGTCGTTGGATGGCATTGAGGTAGTGGAGGGAGGGTCAGGAAGACAGCGCAATAGGAGAACCTATGGAACATGGTTTTGTTGGGATCTGGTCTAAGAGGGTGGGGCCAGTTCCGATCTTTAAATGATGGATGAACGCACATGGGAGGATGAAGGGATTGAGAAGAAACACGATGGTCATGATAGTGATTCTTGTGGACAAGGAATACATGATGTAAACTGGCGTCTGTGGTAGAGGAGGGGTAACATCGGAGTGGATGCGAGGGCTTCGATACGCGTCACTTGGGCAATGAAAAGCTCGGACGCGACCGCTCCCTTGGTCAATGCTTTAGGCTTTCTTTCTTCCCCCTTTCCAGCAGCACCACTATCCCCACTCTCATACTTCCGCCAGTGTGTGTCCATGGCGCCACCTTCCATCCCGGGGTCTTCCGTATCCGTCAAAAATCCCAAATCGTGTAAGGGTAGCCCACGTCCGACGAGGCGACAGGACATAGCACCGAGAGAGCCTTCGAGTACGGGGAGCCCTTCCCTTGTGAGCGTGTATGTGATGTCTGGGTCTGTGAAGGGTGTTGGATAGAGATCGGGTCGGGAGAATACGAGAGCGTGCTTGGATTGGGTTGAGGAGAGGATGTTTATGACCATATGTGCCTCGGTATGCTCCGCGGTTGGTGACGACGCAGAAGGGGGGGAAGCGGCCAAATTGAGAGTGTTTGCCATGCGTGAAGGCATCCGGAGTGCGAATGCCACGAGGGGGTAGGGATCCATTGCTATTGAAGTGAAGGAGGACAGTGTTGCACCATGGTGTAATGCTTTGGGGCTGCCGTTGGATTGGGGGCCGGTAGGTGGGGAGGATGGGGGCATGAACGCAGTTAGGACTGCTACAGGTTGGGCAGTCTCTCTGAGGAGTTCACGGAGCTGTTCTCGGATGCATTTCTTTGATTGTTGTCGGGGAATTTGTTTGGCCGGGGGAGCATTTGATTTCGTTAGGAGAACTGCTGCTTGGGAGTATGGGCGGGTGGATATGCGATGATGATGCAATATACGAGACAGCATAGACAATGTGATCGAGTGTTGTTGGGAGGAAATGGGTGTGAACTGCTTAGAGGGCGCCAATTCGATGCCGCCGGTCGCCGGTGTTTGCGGATCACGCGCAATTTTGTGCCTTTGTGCGAGTGGTGATCTTAGTGCGGAGTTGACGGGATGATTGCCTACGGCTCTTCGGCGGTGGATTCACTGGATAGTAGACGATGCTTATGCATGCACAGACAACCATCGCATGTCGGCGAGTCGGCCGAGGCTGGCATCCAGTCCATTTGCCTTTCCACGGTTAAATGCAGCCGGAAATGCATCGGCGGCCTCGAGTGCTTTCTTCGCATTCCCCATTCTAACACTCGGTTATCTTTGCCTCATTATTCGGTCATTTTTTGCGTTCTTCTCTTTCATATGATGCATAAGCACGCCGATGGCGACACCCACACCATCACCTCGCATCCTTCTTCAACCTGCCTTTGTCAGGGATGCCGTGGACCCGCCTTTGTGTGACAAACGGTCTAAATCCCCGGCCATCCTCTGAAGCTTACCAACCTAATCACTAAATGTCTGCGAAGTGGAACAAATGGGTACGGGAGCAACAAGCGGAGGAGCAAGGCGGGACATCTTTATTGCAGGTGTCTAAATACAGAGAAGCTAGGTGGGTTACCCACGAGGTCTTGAGGTAATATTGTTCCTGTTTCCAGATTTATCACCGCGGTTCATCTCGATGCTTACAATCTGCCATGACCTGCAATACAGCCGCTCTATAAAGTTCCCAAGCCTATGGAGCTAATCCAATTCCTTCGATTCTCCCACTTCTTTATACGCTATGGAGTCCAAACACCGTGCCAGCGAGTACCCACGGATACCCATCGATGAGGAGAGGGGCGTTCTTGAGCATCACGAACAAGTCATGCATGTTGCTCCTTCGCCGGACGATGAGGCAGATTCAGCAAAGTGGGTATCTTCCTATGGTTGTATGCCCAATACCGTCCTAATGGATGTAGCTCGACAAAGGTATCCTCGACGGAAGTCGGCAAGACTGAACAACAGGAAAATGTCATCTGGGTGCGCATTATTCCTCTAAGTCGTGTATGCCGGATCTACTCACGCCCCTTCACTATCCAGGTTGACTTTGAACCCAACGATCCAAGAGACCCAGTCAACTTTTCCCGTCGTAAAAAATGGTGCATTACAGCCATCGCGTGTTTCGCGACCTACCTTTCTTGTGCGTCCCTCGGTATTATCCCTTTCTGCTCGCCCCTGAATACGAACCCCATTAATGGTAGCTTCAAGTGTCTCTGCATACAATCTCGGATTCGGATCTATGATGCGCGATCTCAACTGCACAGAGTTCCAAGCAACCCTCGGTCTCAGCGTATACCCTCTCGGCTTTGCTGTCGTACCTATGTTCACTGCCGCGTTCAGTGAGGAATTCGGTCGACAACCGTTGTACCTATGGAGTACCATTGGTTTTGTGGCTACGTTTGTTATGATTGCACTGTGCGTTCGTTCACCTGTGTTGATTGCTGGCGTTGACCTTTCCATTTTCATGACAGGGGTCCGAACATCCAGACTGTGATCGCTGGACGATTCTTGCAAGGGTCTTTTGCTTCTACGGGTGCTACCATGGTTGGCGGAACCATAGCTGATATCTGGCCAGTTGCGGAGTAAGTTTATCACTATTTTGCGCCTGGATATATCAATAACGAAACTGCCTGACCCTTATGGACTCTACCCCTTTCATCTCGGCACTTAATATGTCTCCTCAACTGACACAACGGGATACGCATATGACACGGTGGCTTGATCGCTCTATAGACGCGGTCTTCCGATGGCGTTATTCACCTTGGTGGCGATCTTCAATATGGGAACAGGTCCAATTATGGCTGGGTGGATGGAAATGAACCCGAGGCTGCAGTGGAGATGGATACAATGGATCCAAATGACGTGCGCTCCCTTCCCAGTTTCGTCCATGAGCAGAGGTACCAACTAGACTTTGTTCAACAGATGGTCCGGTGCCTTCATCTTCGTGGTCGTGTTCTTCCTAACGGAAACACGGTCTACGATTGTTCTCCAAAAGATTGCCAAGCAGATGAGGAAGAAGACAGGGGATAAGAGGTATAAAGCACGTGTGGAGAAGCCGGATATCAAAAAGTTGATCTGGGTCAGCTGTACAAGACCTTTGCGTGAGTAATTGGTTTTCCTGAACCTGTCTTGAAAAGCTGTTGATGAATGGTTGTGTAGGTCTCTTGTTGACCGAGCCCATTGTAACGAGTTTCAGTGTAAGCAAACGAATTATACCAAAAACTGACGAGCCTGGCTGACGAAAACTCGCAGTTGTGGATCGGATTTTGTTGGGGTGTCCTCTTCTGTCTCGTTGAATCCATAGCTGGAGTTTTCCGGACGCTCCACAACTTTAACATCGGCCAGGTCGGAACGGTGTTTGTGACTATGTCGTATGTGCTTCTATGCTTCTTTTATCGCATGCGCTCACCTATGTATATCGCAGGATCGGTTCGGTCTTGGGATTCTTGACGAACCTCTATCAGGAAAGGCTCTACAAGTATGTCTAGCTTTTGAGAGCAAGCGTGAAAGCAAGCTTATAAGTGTGTGCGTCCCAAAAGGAAATACTATCCGACCCGAGGAACAGAAGCTCGTCTCATCACCGCTTGTTTCGCTGCGTTCCTATTACCTATCGGGATGTTCATCTATGCGTGGTGTTCGTACCCTTGGGTGCATTGGATATCGCTATGCATTGGTATTATCGTACGTTCACCCCTTCCAATCTACATATATTCCAATTCATTCAACGCCCCAACTACCATAGATCTACATGTGGGGAACGTTTATTGTCTATCTAGGAGTGTTCTCGTACCTCGCAGACTGGTATGTCTTCCGTCCATCTATATTACAATGCACATACCTAATAGCTTTTAGTTATGGTCCCTACGCATCCTCCGCCCTCGCTGGCCAATCCCTCGCACGGAATATCCTCGGCACGGTCTTCCCGCTCTTTACTCAACAAATGTATCGCAAACTCACATACAAGTGGGCTAATACATTGTTTGGGTGTATTGCATTGTTGATGTTACCCATTCCTTTCGTACGTTCTTCCCCACTTTTGGTTCGGTTGAATGAGACTGATAGGAGTGGTAGGTCTTGTTCTACTATGGACCGAGGATCAGGATGATGAGCAAGTTCTCGCGGAAGGTGATCGAGGCCCGACGTTGAGCACAACTGATGAATTGTGATCCTCCATCGTGATGACCCTCACCACCCTCATTTTCGCCGACGACTGTTCACGAGTTTCAGACGGCTATCAAGTCATTTGGAAAGTAATCTATACTAGTTCGCTATTTCTCGCACTCAGGTCTTTCCTCCCACACACATGCATGACATAGAATGATAATCTGACACACCTTCGATTCTCCCGAGTCTCCCCGTTTTTCGCATAAGGGGCTCCAAAGAGCTTTGACATGAGACATCGCGTAGTAATTAATACAGCGATTCATACCAATATATTTATAGTACGAGTCCATTGATTTTCCTTAGATTGGCGTACGCTACGATTGCGGTGAATGTTCATAAATAGACGGTCGTGATGCGGGAATATAAGTTTAAACTCCGTATGCCGTGGATTACTCTGACAAAGTGAGCAATTAAGGGGTGCGTAGTTGTCGGGCTGACGAGGCGGTAAATCATGATGCGCGTGACGCAATGCTTCGCTTGATGGGTTTGGTCTCGAGGTAGGTACGGTGGGAGAGGATCGCCGCGGGGTTGGGAGTGGATTGGGGGAATAGGGATGTTGTGCGTTGATGAGCGCTGAGATTCAGGCTTCGAGCTTCGAGCTTCAAGACTCGGGGTGGGTTGCGATCCGAGTATGTGTTGATACATGTGTTCTGTAATCAGTTGGAGCTGGGTGCCATATGGTGGGTTGCGAGCTGTGAAGTGATGTGGCGTTTCGAGCGGAGGAGAGCAACCGAGTCGGCAAATTGGATGTGGCTTCTATGCGAGCAGTAACCAGGGAAAGGATATGGTATTTTCATAAGCTAGGTAATGGCCTTCTCGTGCTGCCGATTTCCCGGGATAAACGAGTGGTGGTATATGTGGTTTTCAAGATCATTTGCTCCTAAATGCCAACAATGTTGATTGTGGAGATTTTTTGATTCGGTGCGAAGACCAGACACGCGAGGGAGTGCGCCGGTTGCACAACGATTTTTCCACCGTACTGGACGCATACAAGTGATAAAGGGATCTACCCGTCCACTTTGTACTCACATGCGGCGATGTCCAGCTCTATACCCATTACCGTATCGAACACAATCCATCGGCGTCGTGGTATATTGAGATGTCAAATGCCGCGAGGATTTCTGTATAAGAGGTAAAGACTCGAAACCTGTGAGGCAAACAGGAGCTCGATACCTCCTGATGCAACTGCGGAGGTCCAAATAAATCTTTGATTATTTTTATCCTAGATGCGGAATTACTTGTCAGAAGTGAGCGTAAAAATGAACGGAAAGAAGGTGAAGATGAGGGAGTATTACTTACATAGGTCGTGAAATTCGTTCCTTCGTCAGGTGGCGTCCTAATACCTGAGGTTGGCCGCCCTGATAATCATCGGCTACTTTGTGTGGCTCAGCGGCTTTAGTGCAACCAGCTGCGGGCTTTCTTTTGCTTGTGGTGATCTTGAATTCTCACAGCGGGCCCGAGACGTATGCGAGCCGATCAAACATCTCGTTCGTTCGGGTATTTCTGAAACGGTCTTTCACGGTCCTACAATCAGCGGATTCAAGAAAGTTAATCGTGGGCAGTAGTGGCGACAAGACCGCTGCATGAACACCCATTCCTGCTTAGGCAATATCCACCATTTTTAATCTGCATTGCTGAGTTTTAGCGGTGGGGACAAGGAAAGGGTTTGTTACACTCGCCAAGGAGGGAATATACATATCTGCGTTGTGTGTTGTTGGTGGCCGCGATCAGGTATTTTGGGCGGACATTGCCATCATGTGTCGCGGTTAGTAGATACATGTGTTGTTTATTAGACATGCTGAGCAGCACAGCACAGACATGAGACTGACCATTTACCTCTGGTTACGTCACGCGTCATGGACATGTGACATCTATCTGAGTTAAAAGACTATATACAAGCGGTAAATTGCTGGAATTGAGCCAGGGGGTATAGGCAGACCCCACTTTCGAAAAGGACAAAGGAAACAAATTGCAAGGGCTACAAGAAAGATAAAATAGAAAATGGAAACACAGTTATATCACAGCTCTCCCCATACCCAAATCATGCTCTCACGTTGATTCAACATAAGGTATCACGAGATATCCAACATTCTTCTCCACAAAAGCAGAGTGTCCCTCCAGTGGTCCAATAAATGCACAGTATTCGGATGGCTTCATTCCAATGATTGCTACCCGAATGGCATTTGAGGCACACTGCACATCTGCTGTTTTATTCACCCTCAACAGTTCTCCGAGGACATTCCAGTTCACCAGCCCGTCTCTCCAAGACAGTTCCTCATCACTTCGAGCACATTGTTTGACCAGATCCCATTTGGAAGTGCTAAGACCCTAAAGAGAAGCAATGGCTTCAGACTAGATATGAGGGCATATGAATATCATCCTAGCCTACCTTCAACTCAATTTTGTACATGAGTGGTATACTGGAGTGCCCGTAATAACCCCAGTGTTCCAGAGAAAGACCTCGAAACATGTTATCAAAATCATCTTCACTGAGTGAACCCAGGTCCAACTCCTTGAACAATATTCTTTGACGGAGTGGACTTGGTGCCTATGGATAAAATGAGGGCCGGGGACACAAGCAGAAATGATACAAGACATACGTGACCTTCCACAAGCCAGCTGTGGAATAGCTGAGTATAGCAACCAAGCCTGAACATGGTTGGGATGAAGTCCAACTCCTCAAAGACTTCAATCAACTCGGAAGTGTTCGGCGAAAGGTGGTATTCAGGTCTTTCCTGACATGAGGTGCACTCATGACAGCAATTGACAAGTAATTTTAACCATTTTTTATGAGCTGTTCGGCCCATATTGTACCGAAGATGATCAGCGATGGTTGGCTCCTCAGGCTCCCAGGAGAGTGTAATATGATCTGTCCGGCGCAAGCAGGCATAGGGGTGAGAACGAACAGAGGCCTCATTGCGCGAAATGCGGGACTGCTTGGCAATCCTGACGAAACATTGCCATAGGTTCCCAAGTTCTTGGTCCAGGTCAATATAGTAGTTTCCGGAACGAGATTTATCCAGGAGGAAATCAGAAAATGAAGCATGGAGGAACTCAACTCTCCGCCTATGCGCCTCTTCACATGAAGGGACAAAGAGAACCGAGTGCAACTTGCGCAGGGCAGCATAGGTCACATTCTGTTCCAGGCCCAGGATATTGCCTATTTCGAGGAGTTTGGGGGGAGTGATTACATCTTCGTCATCTATTATGATGACTTCTTTAAGGAGGTGGGAGCCAAGAATTGCCTTTACAACACAAAGGGAGTCGCGGGATAGGGTTGACATGATGTGACTGTATAAGATGTCAAGGGCTTCAAATGGGTTCTCTGCCCTCACGTTACCAGAATCTACCCTGGGTTGAGCGAGGCGAGATATGATGTGTTTGAGACGGGACACGGGATCGTCTTCGGAAATATAACCAACCAGAGCTGAGGAAAAGACAAAGAGCCCAGAAGAGGAGGTCGCGATTTTGATAAAATCGTGCTCAGAGGGCCAAGAGGGAGGTATGAAATCGGCGAATTTCTGTCGAATTTTTGCGAACTCAGCACGAAGGTAGATCTCCACGCTCTGCGAGGCCTCGGTGGAGTCTACGGGTACTTCGAGCTTCCAGAAACCTTGGAGTCGTGCCTCTATCTGGGTGAAGGAGGCCTTCAGGTGTGGCTCTGGTCGGCTAGCAATGATCCAAATGAAAGGAGTAGATGTGGAATGGTGAACGATAGAGTCGCGAATTAGATTAAGTATCCTGCATTGTTCCCTCTCGCCGTTACATTCGTCCAAGCCATCCAGGAATACCACCCAGCGTCGGGAGTCGGTATCGATACGATTGGTGGTGAAGGGGATTAAGAAGAGGCGTTTGAATTGTTCCTCTAAAGCCTTTTCCAAAAAACCCGGATCGGCGTTGAGATTTTCCTTCATACAGTCGCGATACTGTGAATTTGCAACTGCGAGGCCGTATGCCAAAGTGGCAAAAACTTTCTTGGGGTCGTCCCGTTTATTGGGTCGAGAGAAGAATAGTGTTGTACATATTGTGCGAGGGGACTCGATTTCTGCCAAGGTCTGCATAATCGCGGATTTGCCAACACCAGCAGGGCCATGCAGCCAGATCATTCGTGTTCCGAGGCCATTATCATGAATATGTCTTTGGAGGAGCTCAAGAAAACGTGTTCGGGTGCCTGGATGGCATTGAGGAGGATAATCGCGATCAGAGGAGTCGAATTCTGCCCCACGAATGATGTGGTTGCGCATTTCCTTCAATACTGGAATAAATTCCCTCAGTTTCCTGTACCAAAAGGGCCGAACTGCAAACGTATTACTTACCATCTGAGGGATGGTTGTGATGAACCTCCACGTGTTCTCCCATTATCGATTGATTAATGGAAAAGTGTTGGGCGTTCTGAAACATGCCACCAGGACGCGAGTCTGGCGATAGGGTTGCTAGTGAATAGTTAGTTTGTAACTTAAGAGAGTTCTCGAGGGTGTACCTTGGTTGATACTGTCCACTGAAGAAGGAACCCGAATTCTGTCCAAGCTACTGCGGCTCGAACCTTGAGTTGATTGGGAAGACGTTTGTTGAATCGCGACTAGTAAATGGCCAATCACACGTTTCAGTGTCTATCTTGTCCATCCAGTAGACGCCTAAATACCTGAACCATGGGCATCGGGCGAATTGTCGTTGATATAGACCGCATGAGTGGATGCAAATCCACGACGGGACGCCTTCTTCCGAGGTGATGTTGCTGGTAACTCTTCTGCCGATGGTCCTGTTACTGCGATAATAGGGGCGGATGGACCCGTCCCTGGCGGTTTGGAATCAGCCTATGTATTTTTTTCTTCTCCAGATCCTGCTAAAGAACGGACCAGTATTGATAATGGCCCTAGGTTGGGTATTAGGTCTAGGTGACTTTCGGAGCACTTTTCTCAGGACACGTCGAACTTCCATCACTAGCGGGTAGAGCAGGAGTAGAGGGAATGGTATAAACCCTGGTGATGTTGGATGCAGTAATAAGATAGATGACGGGAACCTCAGGCGGGCCGCGAGGAACCTCAGAAGCGCCCATAGCGCACAGACCAAGCAGATACTTCTATTACTCTACAAATTTCCTTGACATGAACGCTAGTGTTGAGCGAGTCCTATGCAACTTCGCGCATTTGCGGTCAATTTACATCCTATATGACTAAAGCATGTTTCTGGTGCTTCTGCAGACAACGCACCCAGGAATCGCGGGCTCTGGTTCTCGTTATTACTTCTGGTTGCGTCACGCGTCATGGGCACGTGACATCTATCTGAGTTAATTGATTTTGTCTTCAGCTCATTTCTTCATCGTCCACTAGATTTCAATACTTCAATGACAGACCGTTCACGACGAGCCGGAAAGTCAAAACTTGACAAACTCGCCGAGTACAAGCGCGCCAGGGAAGGAGGGACGCGTGTTTGGAAGGTGGGTGACGCGTCGAGACGCGTACCTGACCGAGCCACTAATGCATTAGATAGGAGGAGGACGCGACCATATATGATGAAGTGACGGAAGATCAATACAAGAGCATTGTCAGAGGGAGGCTCCAAAAGGATGACTTCGTGGTGGATGATGGCGTGGAGGGCTACATGGACAATGGGATGGATGACTGGATGGATGAAAACGAGGAATCGGAACCGGAAGTTCTAAAGACTAAGAAATGTGCGTAACCATTGGCTGTGGCTCTTCCACTTGATTGAACCCCGGAACAGCGAAGAAGGTCCCAGCAACGTCGACCAAACCCAAGGCACGGCCAAAACCACCACCTGCACCAGCTCCTTCAATCAGCGCATATCGTCCCGCGGTTTCGGCAGAACAAGAGAATGATTTCATGTCCTCTCTCCTCGGAGAGCTAGATAAAGCACCAGCCAAGGTTGAAGCCCCAAAGTCTCGGAAGCGGAAACCTGTTCCCGACTACGTCTCGGACGACGACATTTCATCACCTGTCTCATCAAAATTCAGGTCGTACAGGAAGAAAACGTCTTATGCCGACCTTTCCTCTGACGGACCCGCTGAAGACAGCCTTCCCCCGAGTGACGGTGACTTCAGCCCGAAAAAGAGGATCAAGGTTGACGATGGCACTGTCATACCGGCAGCAGAGCAGCTTGCGGAACTTGATGTCCACAGTAGCTCCGACTTCGATTCTTCGTTTTTTGATGACATTGACTTCAATGCACCAATGGACATCGATGAGGACGACTTCGACAAGCCCGTCGTGAAGGAGGAGCCTAAACCGGTGACACTCAAACCCGTAACGACCAATGGCAAGCCCACCGCGAAGCCGGCAAAGACGGAGGAAGACACGAAACCTGCGTGGTTATCCGTATATGATTCGCTGAACGTCGAATCTCAAGACTCTCTGGGCCCTATCACATCTTCACGTTCATCCTTGAACTCGGCGGATATTGCAGCTCTGGAAGAAGATGGCTCTTTCATATTCTTCTGGATTGACTATCTGGAGCTCGATGGCAAAATCTATTTTATTGGAAAGTTGAAGGACAAGAAAACCGGGGCGTGGATATCATGCTGTGTTACGGTCGAAAACCTACAGCGCAACCTCTTTTGTCTGCCGCGTGATAAGCGCGTCGAACAAGATGAGGATGGAGATTTTTATGATGCGGATATTGTTCCATCCCCTCAGGATGTCTATGCAGACTTTGAGCTAATCAGGAAGGAGCTGGGCATCAAGTCGTGGAGAGGAAAATTCGTGAAGCGGAAGTACGCGTTTGGGGAAAGGGATGTTCCCCGTAGTGAGAGACAGTGGTTAAAGGTTGTTTATGGCTTCAATGGTGTGTGTCGCCTCATGCCTGAACATATCCGAAATCTGAACGTATCATCACAGAACCTCAGGTTCCGGCAAAAGCTGAAAGCCCGAACATCGCCCGGATATTCGGCACAGGAACGAGTGCGTTTGAATTACTGGTGCTCAAACGGAAGATCATGGGTCCTTGCTGGCTAAAAGTCAAGAAACCCGTCGTCGATAACAAAGGCGTATGTTCCCAACTCTTGAGGGTTCTGATTCGTTGCCTAATACTACATCCTAGGTCTCTTGGTGTAAGCTTGAAGTGACCGTCTCAGATCCCAAAGATATCAACCCAATATCCGACTCCGAACCCGATGCACCTAAAGATACTCCCCCACTTACTGTTACAAGTATCAGTGTTCGTTCTATAGTGAACCACCAGGATAACCAGCAAGAGGTCGTTTGTGCCAGCAGCAGAACATGGCAGAATCGTAAGTATATGCGCGCTCCCTGCCTTTGGCCGCAACTCACGGTCGGTCAGTGCAAATCGACGACCCAACACCACCGGATAGGCTTCCTTGCCGTGCGCAGACATTCGTTCGACCACTGGATAGGTTCCCCCCAAACTTTGAGGCACGGGCCAGGGCGAACGCAAAGGGTACCATTTTGGCTGCTAGCAATGAGACGATGTTGCTCAATCAGCTCATACGTGAGTAATCCAGGATCTATTTGGTGAATGATGCTCAGTGTGTAGAGGAGATCTACAGGTTGGACCCTGATGTGATTATCGGCCACGAATTCCTTGGTGTCTCGCTCGACATCCTTCTACACCGGATGAGGGATCTCAAAGTCAAGCACTGGTCTCGCCTTGGTCGATTCAGGCGTTCCAAGTGGCCTAGTATTGGTCGACAAGGTACCAACCTGCGATTCCTCAACGGCCGCATGCTCTGCGACCTCGCAAGTGATGGTGCCAAGGTATGGCTCTTGTTTCTGCATCATCGGTGATTGCTAAGGGCGCGTGTAGAGTATGATCTCTTCTACAACATGGTCTCTAACCGAGATGTGTCGGACGCATCTGAACTTTGAACGTCCAGAAATCGACCCTGATGACACCGCAAGCTATCTTGACGGAAGCCTGAGCACACCTAACCGGATGTTGGAGTTTGTGCAGCATTGCGAACTTGATGCACATTACCAGATGGCCATCGCCGCTAAGGTGCAAATTCTGCCTTTGACCAAGCAGTTAACGAACTTGGCCGGAAACGCATGGTGAGTGATTTCCGCGGTTTCCCTGCGTGTATATGCTCAGCTATTTGTAAAACATACAGGAACAAGACGTTGAATGGAGGCCGTGCTGAACGAAACGAGTATATTTTGCTGCACGAGTTCCACCGCCTGAAGTACATTGTTCCCGACAAGCAATACGGCAAGAAAGCTGCACCCGTCGTCAGACAAGAAGATGATGACCCCGACGCACCAAAGACGAAAGGGAAGAAAGATAAATATAAGGGTGGTCTTGTCTTCGAGCCAAAGCGTGGTCTATGGGACAAGTATATCCTTGTCATGGACTTCAATTCGCTATACCCGAGTATCATTCAAGAGTATAACATCGATTTCACGACTGTCGAGCAATTTGAGGTTGAGGAGGTAAGTCTTGAGCCCCTTCAATTACGACGCACTGACAGCTTTCGCGCTAGAACGGCGAGGAGAAAGTACCTGATCCACCTCCACCAGAAACCGAGCAAGGTGTTCTTCCCCGACTCATTGCTACCCTCGTCCAGCGACGTCGACAAGTCAAGTCTCTCATGAAAGATAAAACTGCACCACACGCCAAGCTGCTGCAATATGATATCAAACAACAAGCCTTAAAGTTGACGGCCAATAGTATGTATGGGTGTCTCGGTTTTGAGTATTCGAGGTTCTACGCACGACCACTTGCCGCGCTCACCACCTATAAGGGCCGTGAGATTTTGACGCATACGAGAGAGTTGGCTGAGAGCTTGAACTTGGACGTAAGTATACACTTCTTCCATGAATTTTGTATGTTGATGATACATGTCATAGGTCGTTTATGGAGACACGGACTCCGTATTCGTCAACTCAGGCAAGACTGAACTCTCAGAGGCTTTGAAGATTTCCGCGATGTTCAAGAAAGCTGTCAATGACCGGTACAAATTACTTGAGATCGATTTGGATGGTGTGTTCCAGAGATTGTTGCTGTTGCAGAAGAAGAAATACGCTGCACTTAAGGTTGAGGATGGTGGTCGGACGAAGACGGAGGTTAAGGGTTTGGACATGAAGCGCAGAGAATATTGCGCACTGTCAAAGAACGTTTCACAGTGGGTATCGATCATTGCCGGAACGGAACGGAATTTGACGCTTCGATAGATACGTCCTTGAGCAAATCCTATCTGGGGAGGCAACGGAGATCGTGGTGGAAAACATTCATGAATATTTGACGACGATAGGGGAGAACGTGCGGAATGGGTCAACGAAAATGGAAGAGTTCATTATCTTCAAGGTAAGATCACGCTAGCCCTTTGCTCCCCTCACTGACATGACCTCTTCGTGTAGCGCTTAGGAAAGAATCCAGAAGATTACCCTGATGCCAAGAGTCAGCCACACGTGCAGGTCGCTCTGCGCATGAAGACCAGGGGTGGGAGTGCCCGTGCTGGTGATGTTATTCCCTATGTGTTCTGTGTTAAGGAAGGGGAGGATAGCTCGAAGACCGGGCAAGCGGAGAGAGCTAAACACCCTGATGAAGTGAGGAAGGCCGATGGGGGGTTCAAGATTGGTAAGTTTTCTCGTGGCGTGGATGTTGGCAATTAGTAAATGACTGCTGTTGCAGACTATGACTTCTATCTATCACAACAAGTGCTGCCGCCTGTCGAACGTCTTTGCGAGCCCATCGAAGGCACTGACCGATCACGGTTGGCCGAATGTCTTGGTAAGTTTTTGCATGAAACAGTAGCACATTAAAACCTAGCCGACTCAATGGTTGTGTCCAGGCCTTGACCCATTGCGATTCAGAAGCTCAGGGTCAGGCGGCTCGGACGCGAGAGCATTTATACCCCTGGATTCCCGGCTCTCCGATAAAGAACGCTTCAAGGACGCTGCGCCCCTCTTGATTCATTGCCGGAGCTGTAAAGGTCAACTCAGCTTCTCGCCGCTTGGGGATCGTGAAGTAAGTTTGCATCGCATATATTCTGGGGTGTTCGCTCTGACAGGATTTTTAGAATTCAGTCGTTCAGCCTGCCGGGCTCATCTGTCCTGGCTGCAAAGCCCCAATGCTGCCTGAGAGCATTGAGACCCAACTTGAGGTCCAGATTCGCGAAGTAATAGGGCGATACTATGAAGGTTGGACTGTCTGTGATGATCCTACTTGTCGGAATAGGACAAGGATGATGGGCGTGTATGGAAAGAGGTGTTTAAAGCCTGGTTGTAAGGGCGATGTTACTTTCGAGGTGAGTTTCTCTTCTTGAGTGCTTGTGGAAATAACGCGCTCACCGGTTTTCGATTAGTATACGGACAAACAAGTGTATAACCAGCTTCGATATTACTCCTATCTATTCGACGGTGACAAGGCCATCAAGGCCGCAACAGGCTCAAGGAATTCTGGTACATGTGATAGCATTTCTTGTTATTCTCCTGTTACTGACCTATTTCTTTGTGTTAGATGCTGTGATAGCCGCCGTGGGCCAGAACCACGCTACACTCCGAATATTATCAGCATGCGTTGATAAACATCTGGATATGTGTGGACACCGTTGGGTAGATTTGAAGGGTCTTTTCTCATTTATGAAGATATGACCATCTTACGGCTCCCCAACCTTCCGATCCTACCTTGCTCGCTATCATGCTCTGTGTTGCCCTAACATATAATTCCTTTGGCATCTCTGTAATTGTTGTATTATCATGAGAACATCATCATCCCTCGGCTCTTCCGTCAGTCATCTATCATGAGTAACATGATTGCAGCAGCTACCTGGACCTCTCCAGCTTTAGCACCATGACCAGAACTCGGTGACAAATGTCATGCAGGAAAGCGACGGTAAGCTGGGTACAACCTCTATTTGGCTGGGGCCGACGGATTCCTGCCACGTTTCGGTGTGGCGGACTCTTGGAACTTAGGAACAGAGACCCGGCGGATACGCACCCTGGAGCTGTTTTTCTTTCTTCACCTCCAAACAACTGTGATAATACTTGAATTTACAGGGGCAACGCTCTCTTACACCTAGGCCCAGGACATACGCGAACCCCTGAACACCATTTCGCACCTCAATCATGTCATCGCGAATCAGATACCGTCGGAGGCCCTTGTGTCTAGCGCGGAAGTACTTAATTTCGATGACCCTCATTCACAGACAAGACAACCGCTCCTCCTTAGAGTATTGAACATCAAGCTTTCAAGTTCCACTGTTCTCGATCGCCATGCTCTCTTGATAAGCAACCATGCCGGGATAACATGCTACTGTGTAAGTATTCGCGACTGAACCATAGCCTATGCATTGAAGTTCCGTTGCCGTTCGACGATCAACAATGACATAAGAATGTCGTCAAAGTATTTGTGGCCCTCTGGAGTCACTTCGAGAGTAGGTAGTTCGACTGGTCGGTTACGTTGTCTAAGGCGCGTAGGAGGGGTGAATTTGGCAAGAACAGCGCCCAGGTGCCTATTCAATCTGCACTAGATAATGTCAGGTGGAGTAGAACCCCTAGTCGTAGAATGATGGCATACATTGAATGAGCCCCGGTCAGAGAGATTAAAGTGCCAATTGAAGCTGGGGATCGAATTCCAATCTTCCCGGTGAGGAGTCCAAGTCCACACCCGCTAATGGTGGAAAGCCCGAAGAAGTCAGACGTGAGAGGCGGGCAATTAGTAGTCGTATTAATACGATGCTCACCGGCACCCATGCGTCCCTACCACGTTTAATCTGTATCGATTCACTCATCGGATATTCTCTTTCTCTCAAACAGATCGTCGGTGCCTTTGTAGCGTGGTTTACTGTAGCACCTAGCCTATAATTTTTTCAGGAACGATGGTTAGACCTTCCCAAGTGAATTTGTAGAAACTTACTCAAAATCCCCCACGAATTCCCCCTCCTCTGTTCCACCGCGCCTAATAGTGGTGATGTAACTGTACGGGACGAAACAATTCATCCTCACTGATATGTGATATACCGGTCTTGTATCAGGGGAATCCGCGGGAGGCAGCAGAACCATAGAATTGGCCCCCAAACTGGAGAACTGGTACCGCACTGGTTGAATCGGGTTTCTCGCGACCTCATAACTGAATGCATTACCGATCATTTCAGTCGTGAACACCTGAGTTAACGTAGAAGAAAGCCTCACTCCGGGGGTGCTTCATTAGGGATCGAGGGTTCTGGGTCCACTGCCTCCGCTGCAGGCGTCCATGCCAGCACTAGGGGGTCTGGGGAAGGCTGCAAGTCGGGTGGTGTGAGTACAGGCGTGGCTGATGGCTGCCCTGGGCCTGGAGGGGGTGATGGGACTGGGGGCACAAGGTTCGTTGCGGTTTGGTTCGAGTTGTTACGGAGTCTGGCCCTACAATACACAACGTCGACATCAAGTCGAGATGACCAAGACTGAGGACTGACTTTGATCTTGACCTAAACATGATACTGGCGTTGTGAACGATGCCAGCACTCGAGAATATTTACACTGTTGAAGTCACGTTGTTCGGAAGTGGTATTTATATGTGGCAACACATGTCCTACGATGCTATGAGCGCCCATCACAACATCTAGTGATGGCCCTCGCTAGGGTGGTGTCGAATGATTCCATCGCCCCAATAAGTACAAATTATAAGTCACCCGACTGCACCAGAAAACAAACAGTGACATAATACTAACATTGGCATTCAGAAGAAGCCCTATGTCAGCTACAGTCCTTCAAACAGTAGCGTTGCCGAGCTCAACAGCGAAAGCAACTGCGAGTTTGGAATATTCCAACATGTGGGTCCAGGAGAAGCCGGAGACACTAGTCGTGTCCCCGGAAGTATGAATAACATTGTTCTTGTTGGCAAAAGTGGCTTCAAATGGGAATGTAGCAGCATAGCCATTGTTGTTGTAGCTTGCATGGTCGGAGCAACCATAACCACACTACGATATCGATTATCAGAGCGGGAGGGCACTATCGTGCATAGTATAAAAAGATCAGCTTACCGATCCACCGCTCACAGCCGGAATGTCATTATATGCAGTAGCGAGACCCATGGCATATTTATTCAGCGTGCTGCTGGTATTGTCCTGTAAGCAATGTTAGCCTAGGCCTACCACTAACGTTTATCCCTCTTCGTGGTTCCGCACCTGAATGAATCCGATGACTTCGGTGGTTCCTGGCTTGACGCTGAAAGATCAAGAAGTTGGGCCATATCATTTAATCAGTACAACAGTCAATGTGGCTTACTATGCGGTCATATCAAACTGCATCATGCCCTTGACAGAGATGCCCTTACTCTTGTAACTTGAAGCAATTGCAGCAGAGCCACGGAGACCAACTTCCTCGGCAGAGAACCTAAAATTCAAGAATGTCTGCCGTGACATATAACCGACTGGAACGTTACTCCCTTACCATTGGAATTCAACCGTGTTGAGGGGCTTAAACCCAGCAGCTGCAAGAGCGCGGAAAGCCTCGAGAATGCTGATCGTTCCGCTTCCATCATCATCAGCTCCAGGGGCCCGACCACTTGATGGACTAGCGCCGTTGATAGAGTCAAGGTGAGCGCCAATGACCGTAATTGGTCCGCTCTGACTACCAGGGAACTTGGCGATAATTGAGCTTTGAGCCCAGCTATGTGCGAAGCGAGCAAGGGTTGCTCCACTAGCAGGATTTTGTGAAATGATCTAGAACATGAACTAAGCATCACGTTCAACCCGCTGACAACAGACGAGTCAAGAATGAATCGTCAACACTAACATCGCTGATGGTGTCGTAAAGCCAATCAGAGGCTTGAACCCCCGTGGTCGACGTGTAGTAACGGTTATTGAAAGAGGTATACTTGTTGAGGTAGGTCTGCAAGTGGCTAACGGTCAAGGCTGAGATGATTGGGTTAACGGTGGATTGTTTGGTCGGCCCGGAAGGATCTGATGATTTTCGTCGTTAGTACGAGAAGTAGATAGATGTGCATCACTGAATCAGACCCACAAGCGAAGATGCTCGCATCGCCCGAGGGTTTAGAGGAATCAGGTGCATTGGGGTCATAGTCTGTAACATCAAACTTTTGTGGGTGAGCCGGCCATCGAAAAGTGGGAGGACTTGAAAGGCTTACGAAACCAACATCGTCCTCGATGAGCTGCATAATCTCCTTCTCTGTCTTCCACACAGGGTCCGCATCTTCGGCCAGACGCAGCAGACGAAGGCCTTGTGCAGATTTGGCTTCGATCTCGTCCTTGGTGATAGGAATGGCATACGCTACAGTGATTGCCGCAAACACTAGAGCGAGAGAAAGCTTCATTGATTCGAGGCAACTAGGGTGCTCCAAAAGGTGTAGGCCGTCCGCATTTAAGCAGAGTCCCCATAACAATTCGGACGAGGAAACCCCTTGCAGTCGTATTTTGCCATGAGGTCACCTTGGATCCGGTTGGGCACACCCTTGTGGCATACTCCCCGAGCTAGCGTGGAACGCGCGGGCGGATAGACAAAGATAACGTGGATCACCAGGTCTACAGGATCCGCCGCACTATGTTGGACCGTCCACCTTATCCTAGGATTAAAGTCATATGGGAGCTCGTTGATTACACGGAGAAACGCGGGGAGCACCTTTAGAACTTCCTGGCCATTGGTGGTTGCGAATCAGAGAAGCAGGCAATAGGTCATGCAAGACACCGCACCTGTGCACTTTGGGATGATAGAAGTAGCAGTTTGGCTTGGCATGTTACAGCAGACGAGTTCGCGAGGTCGAGCACACTGTGCGACGCTTAAAGTTAAGACCTAGAAGCTCTTTCGGAACATACGAGGATGGCGGGATGCATTGCAGCTTGTCAAGAGTCTTTATCGCAGGTTCTTTAAGATGCTAAGGAAGTATGTGGTCAAGTGGGAAGTGCCAAAGCGGGCTCGTAGTGCTCACATGATTAATCACATTAATGTTGAGCGCCCAACCCTGTTACCTTGAGCCTATCTCAGCCCTGGAACATGACTAAACGTTCGGTACTTGTATGTTTCCGGAACCCTATCGAAGGACGGACGCACGGCCCAGCGCAGCTCCCAACCTTTCACGCCCCTCAAACATGGGATCGGGAGTGTGTTGGATCCACGAAAGGACAGTACATGTCGCAGCGGAATTGCCGGTCCACATGGATCCCCTTGCCAATTCATCCATAGAGTGCTTTTTTAACACCTATACCCACCTACACCAGCCTATATCCGTCCATTATCCATGTTACAAAATCTACATGGTCTGAGCTTGCTCCCTTAGATCTTATTAATGGCGTCAGCACCCATGGCGTAGTAGTCCTGAATCCCATCAGCCACAATCATAAAACACGAACACAACATTCACACAGAATACGGAATTCCACACGAAATAAATAACTATTCACTTATTTTAGAAGCCCATGATTATCCAGTGGGAGCGACCAACAAGGCAGATTTCGACAGAGTTGATGTGGGTGCGCAAGAAAGTACAAAAGGTTCAGCGACGAAATGCAATACGACAGAGAAGGCCATGATACTGGATCTCCCGATTGCGTTCCCCCGGTACCCCCAGTGGAGGTGCTGAAGGGAGAGATGCTTACGGTTTCTGCCTCAAACTTTCATGAACTCATGTATGCAGGAATACTTCTTTAGACGAGGGTTATTGAGCTGTCTTCGCTTGGAGATCATTCAGTTGTCTCGGATGCGACTCGAATTGGGGATTAAATGCATCAAAAGCAGTTGCTAGAAGTGTAATAATGGCCTAGATAGGTTTCAATCAAATGCACCCTCAAAGATATCCCAGACATCCCTAAAAAGTTTGTCAGGTTCGCTACATGTGTCGACGTGTAGAAACAAACCTCGGTTTAGGCTTCGCCACAGCGTAGGTAACATGCTCTACCTCAATCTCATCAAACTCCACTTCGCTTTCATGATCCCCTGGTTCCCCTTCTGTCTCTGCATTAGGCGAGCGTTTAGCAACCCGCTCAACCGTGATATCTCTTCTCAGCACGATCCGCTTGTACGCTTGTCTACGTTCATCAAATCCAGAATGGTCTATCTCGCGCAGGTTTGGTAGCATTTGCGCCAAATTCATGATCGCAAGGTGCATATTCTCGTTCTTGTAACCAACCGCTGTCCATACAGCTTGGCCACGCAGTACTTCAAGACGAGGGAAATGGGATAGAATCTTGTATATGTCATCCTAACCGTTCTATGTTTTGAGAACCTTTAATTCTGAGGTGTAGGACGCGTAGACTCACCAATTCGATAGGTCTGGGATGTGCTGAGCCGGAAGGCAAGTGTACATTGGGAAGCCAAAGCCAGGTTATCCCGGAAAACACGTCCCCTGCTTGGCATACGTCGATCGCATCGTAAAAAGTGTGTAGCTTGAGTTTTCGCAGTGTCGTCGAGTCCATGAAGTGACGATGGAAGTCAACTAAAGACCGCGCATCCAGTGAACGCACATCAAGGCACTCAATAGGGCGCCGAATGGAGCCCGATGGGGACGGTAACGCGGTATTTGCCTCTCTCGGATCTTCAGTTATTGGGGGTAGAGCTTGGAAAACCGCAAACGATATAGAGCTTGGAGTAGGAGGTGGAGGGGCCACAGATGCAAGACATTCAACGACATGTCGGGTTGTGGTTAGGCATCTTAAATTCGGTAAAGCTTCTGAGCTCAAAGTCGGAAGAGCGAGCGGAAACCAACAGAGTTTCTCAAGAGTGGTATGCCTTTCGATAAATTGAGACCGAGTCAAGTCGAGTGAAGCAGAAGCCCCCGTGAGTAGTGATAGCTTGAGGTCTTTCAGGGCGGGAAATGACAAGCGATGCAGGTAAGCGAACTCCAGCGGAATTTCAAGGTGCTGGTGTTGAGAATATAAGTAATCCGTGCCGGATATTGTTATAACTGGGAAGTACCTCTATGGAAGCCATGTTTGCCAGGAGACGTAAAACATGGGGTGCAACTGCTGGTTTTACCCAAGAATCCCCCAAAAGACTCAGGAACCTGAGATTTTGAAAGCGCCAGAGCTGGGATGCTCAATGAAATTCAAGGTAATCAACACGTGGAGATGTGCTTACGGGGTATTGTTGACTTTCAGGGTCAAGGACAAAGGGTTGAGCGTGCGATCCAAAAGGCCCAACGAGCGCGAAATATTCAAGCGTTCTTTTACGACAGAGGGCGCGAAGGATGGAGTCTTCATGGTCCGGGAGAAGCGTAGGCATATTCGGAGGCTTCATACGAAATTCCCAGACGAACGATCTGAGAGACTTCATATTTGCAATTGCTTTGCAAATATTCTGTATTCTAACTGCTTCTAGTGCTTGAGGATTATCCGACTCTGGCAGAACGGGAGGGCCGACGAGAGTACGAGGTATTCGATCCGGCTGCAAATACGTATTTCTGTCGCTTATATGCACGTGAGTGACAAGACTCGCAAGATCGGCTCTTTGAGCTAAGTGAGCCCAAAGTTCAGGGCGGGAGTGCCTGATGCGGAGGATGCGATATTCGGTATGGCGTGGAATTGCGAAAGAGGCACAGGAACGACTAGCCAGTGCAAAAGACAAGATGTCATCATGGGCATCAATGAGTGAAAGTATTGTATCGAGGATTTCGGGAGGGAGGAGGAGGAGAGAGGAAGGGTGCATTGCGGTTTTCGGCGCTCGTCTGCGAGACGTCGCCTGTGATCGCAATTGCGTTTGTTGATGTTTGTTCCAAACGTCATGCCCTATGATTATCTTATCTCCTCCGAAGTCTTCTCTGGTGTCATTGAATGTAACTAACTATAACCACAAAACAGAATGTAACCAGCGCCGCAACGCATAGGCCTCAGAGCTGAGACCGTTCAGCGTTCAGGTGTTACAACCTTGTTTCCTAGTGTCAGTAGAGATTTAGTGAGCAACTCCACTTGGATGAAACTTATTCAACCTGGGGCCGGGATAATACTCCACTGCTTGGCTTTCGCGTTTCTTGACGCTCTCTTATATATGGGGGCATGTTCAGACAGCGCCGATTTCCTATCAAAGGACTATTTGGTGTGAGAACAACCAAAATCAAAATTCCGGATACAAAAGGACATGTGTCGGGACTACGGCAGGACTCTGTTTATTAGCACAAGTCTATACAGTTTCTTAGGCAGCGCCACAACACGTTTACTACATTCATAAGCTGACGGCTAACTGGAAGTACATACAGTGTAAATGACACTTGGTCCAGGCGGTAGCTGCATATTGTCAATGTGAGGGAAACAATAACGCGGCCCGCAGATCATTTCGTTCCAGCTGTCTTTGCTCGTTCATTGGAAGTTACCCTGGAGGCACGCCGCGAGTTAATTTCACCGGGACTGATGTCGGATATTGAACCTGTGTTGAACGGGGTTTTGAACGAGCAGCTTGAGTGAGCCTGAGGGTTTCGTTACCGTGTGAGCGATGACATAATAACACAACGGAGTTGGCCGTTTTGAATCGACTCGAGGATGTCTTTGTACCAGAAGGCCAGAAGAGCCGCAGATAACCCAACTCCATGGTTTTGTGCAAATCGCAAACAAACCAGTTTCGTATACCTCTTCAGAAACGCAAAGTATGACACATAAACATGCCAAGCCGAATGCGCGAAACAAGGACAAGACGCGAGGAAAGCGACTGCCGGGAACCCGAGCCACGAGTTGCAATTGGGTCGATGGTAGACGGAAAACATCAGCTCCCGGCACTTCCATTCAAAGTGTGCTTTTCTCGTGTATTCCTGTTCCAGAACGGCCGCTTGGGGGGACCAACCTGTCGTTCACCAGCACAACACCGTGCAAACCGGTATGTTCTTTCGCCGAATCTTTGTTCACATGGCCTCGACCTTGTGTTTGTAGTGTCACGTCCCTCTTCATCTCGGACCCAAAACTTGTAGGGGTGTCAGTCAGGTGTAGCTGTCACCAACACAAAAATGGACCTGACCCAGCCCAGTGTTCTCAGATGTCTACCGAGCGCCTGTTCAGGTACGACTGCCCACTTGACTGGAAAATTTACTCAATATTCTTCCTGTCTACCTAGTGTCCGTTTAAATGTCGCATCGAAATTGCACCCTTTTTCAGAGTCGTTGTATGCGGCCCTAATCGTTTGCGATCCGTCTCTGATGCGCCATTTGCCTGCGGTAATTACCCTGTCACAGCAATTACAGGTTGAGCACGCGACGATCAAAGTTCATTTATATTGGTACGAACAGACTTCTACTCGGGTTCTCTTCGTTCTACGTCCATTCGGGACGTAATATCCTCGCTATGAGCGTTTACGACTTCCCGTCCGCCACCAGAACTCAGTTTTCCGGTCGAGTCTCGACTTCTGGAACCGCCTCAAATTAACGATCGTTTTTGCGCAGCCTTCTCCCTGCCAGATATTATGTACTCTTTCGCGGCTCGAGTATGAGGCTTACATATTGGATCTCGCTTCGATCATTTCGACGACTGGGCGTAGAACGGATGATGTCACCAAGTAGGCCGTTCAACTTTCGGTTATGCTATCTTTTTCTGGTCCTGACGCGAGGATGCAATCTACTCTTTGTCGATTCTATATCCTCCTGTGCGATGACAATACCATTACGGCCTGGCGTTCAGTGCGAAGAAGGCACATGACCGTTGAGCGTTCAACCTGACCAATGAGCACTCTCATTCAGCGTAAGGCCTACCTTAACTTTCAATGAAATTTGCTCATCTACCGGTTCTTGATCATCGCTAGGCAGTAGGAAAGCACCTGAAGGTTGGATCGTGAAGCGTTCACAGATCTAGGGTCGTCAAAGTGTCTGAGATGGAATTTACAAGGTGAATGTTACGTTTGTACGACAAAACAGTGACTATATTTTTTCCTCCCCTCATTATGTCCCTACCCTTGGTCGAATAGGGCGCCAATAGAACGCACCATCTGGCATATGTTGATGTTCTTCAGGGGCCGCGAACCCAAGATTGGCTCCGACGCCACCTTTCCCGAAGCCAGCTCAGGAGGATCCTGGATTCCGATCGAGCGTCTGCATGATAAGCATTCCAAGGTATCGCAGGGTCGTTTGCCAGAGCTTTTTTGACTTACCCGAGAATCGCCTCGCGTGGACTATAAGAAGGGCCCCTCTGTCCTCTCTGTCCCCAGGCAACTTTTATCCTCCACCTTCTCCCATAACCCTCTCTAGGGAGGCGAAATTTGTTCCCATTGCCATCTACGAGCCTTACGATGCCAGGCCAAGCCTATGTCAGTGAACAAGCGTCAGGTAACAAGCCCGAGGCCCAAATGCACAATCATGACATCCACGCGCACTATATTAAGTCGGAAGAGGGCCACGAACTGCCCCACGAACACTTCTCTACGACGCCGGACCACCATAGCGGGGACAATGCTTTCACTCGTTATCGGTGAGCTTTCCCAAGCGCGTAGGTAGAGAGATTCTGACACCTCCAACAGGAGCGTCCTCTTGGAATACTCTGGGGAATTTTTTGGTACCATGACGATATGCATTTTTGGTATTGGCGCTAATTGTCAAGTTGGCCTATCCAATAATCCTCTTGTATCGGCTTCCCCTGCTGGTGTATGTTCCATCTCGCCTTCCTGGTGTATAGGACATGGCATTGACATCAACATTTCTAGAACTGGACATCTCTGAGTTTTGGATGGGCTACAGGTTTGTTGATGAACACACATTCATGGCTTGTGCATGTCTAACCGCGAGGATAGGTGTTGCTGTCGGTGCATGGATTTCGGGTGGCCACATCAATCCTGCTGTAAGTGTAATCGCGCCCATCCAAACTTGTACGAATTCTGAGCGCGACGTTCTAGATTACTCTCGCGCTCGCTGCTTGGCGCGGATTCTCTTGGAGAAAAGTTCCTTTTTACATCCTCGCTCAGCTGCTTGGTGCTCTTGTTGGGGCTGCCATCATCTACGGTAACTACTTCCATGCAATCGACATCGTCGAGGGTGGTTCCGGCATCCGAACAATGAAGACCGCTGGCCTCTTCAGTACTGGCCCTGTACGTGATCATTGTTCCCGATCAGTATATGAGCTCGAATATGAATACTAATACCAAGCCGATTCACCATAGGCGCCCTATATGACCGCTGCATCAGCGTTCTTCTCCGAATTCCTCGGCACGGCCATGCTCACTTTTGGTATCCTTGCCTTTACGGATAAGAAGAACGGCGTGCCTGCCTATTTTGTTCCCCTTGGAATCTTCATCGTCATTTATGGCATTGCCGCAGGTTTGGGCGTGGAAACGGGTATGACCTGTCTTTTCGCTCCTGGTTCATGTAACTAACTGGAAGCTGTGCTCAATGTAAACAACAGGTTTCGCTCTGAACCCGGCTCGAGATCTTGGCCCCAGAATCCTCACTGCAATGGCTGGATACGGCGGTCAGGTTTTCACCATGAGGAAGTACGTCCTTTATCCACACTGCTTCCCGCGCATTTTTGACATATGTTATCAGCCAATACTGGCTATGGTGTCCCGTCATCGCTACCTCCCTCGGGGCGCAAATCGCAACATTTGTATACGATCTACTTCTTTACACAGGAACAGACAGCTTGATCTTGAAAAAGTATGTGTTGTTCTAACTTTGGTGAGACGATCAACGGCTGACCATGGTCCTGACTTAGACTTGGTTCCCGTCGTTGTGAACTCGACGACTCCATCCATGGCTCGCGTACGATGGTCTAAACTGAGAACGACGATCGCCGCTTTTCGTTTCAACCGAATTTAGATCTTCTTGGTGATCATTCATGCGCACGGTTTTTTGATTTCTCGTTTCATCTCTGCCTTTCACGACTCGGGTTTCTTGGCTCTTCTTTATCTCTGGTCCTTTCTGCACACACCGCCTCGTTTTCCTCTATCGTCGCATTTCGTTACACCATTGTACTGACCCCCTTTCCTCATTTTCATGAAAATGTAACGTAGTGAACTTGTACGCCTCCTGTTGTAGCTACTCTACGCCTTCATGCGCGCAGTATTTACTTTCTTGGCCAAGATAGAATACGGCTATTGCTCGCTCAGACTTGTATCAGCTCGGCCTCTCCTGTTTCTTCTTCTGACCAAGATCGCTCATGAGAATGGATTCAAAACGAGCTCCATGCTTCATCAAACCGACTTAGTACCCAGCAGAAGACAAGGTTGAACTTGACGTAGCGGCCACGGCGGACAAGTGGCCAAGGGCGGTGGTGTATAGAACATCGAGTGTTGAAGGGTAAAAATGGGAAGAAGGCACGAAAGCATCCCCGAGACGGTTGGGTAATCTCTTCCGGAGTTGCAGGCTGTTTGACCTCGACCGTGGGGCTAAGGTATTGGCGTGTTCCCTCGTTGAAATTGTAATCGTTGAAGAACAGGCCACCAATATCGTCAAAAAGCACCTACAAGGGCTACAAATACGTTTGGAGGGACCCCAAGAAGGGTACAGTACTATTACCCAGCTCGTGACCCTGAAGCTACAGCCCAGCCCTTCCATGTCTGAGTACCCCATCCACAGGTTCAACAATCGTCACAAAACCCAACTCCATAGGGGCATTATCACGCTTCTTCCATAACCCCACCCAAGGCGTTCTGAGAGTACTCATCTTCCCGACGCGTGTGTTGGAATCGCAGCATCGAGAATTCGGGCCCGGTATAAATTGATCGCGTGAGCTTGCAATTTGCTTCGCGTACATTGAGGATTAATCGAGTGCCCTGACGCAGATCGAACTTGATCAGTTCTATGTCTAAGAGGCTAATGAAGACACACTTACACATAAGTAGTATACTGTCGCAACCCACCTACAAAAATCTAAGGTGACGATGGATCTGATTGGTGGAACATAACTCACGGCGTCCAGTCGATTGCGAAGGGGTTGAAACTGTTCGGTGCAAGCGTCAACACACTAAGAAGTGCGAAGACGGACATGACTACGTATGCAGAGCTCGTCGTGAGGAGGGGGAGAAACGGTCCGCAGAGTGGGCTTGGTCGTACCAGAGAACCTGAGTGGAATGACGATTAGGTGGGATCAGTTTGGATCAGAATGGGGGCGCCGAGGGTTGTACTCACGGAATGAAGAACAATATACCATCACGGTAAAACACATAGATAATAGGCGTATAGCTCTTAACATGGGCTACCTTTTCAAATACCGTGTTCCCAAGAAGCCGTATACGGCTGAGTTCAAGCCCAAGCTTAACTAGAGTTAAGCTGAGCTCAACAGAGCTTACTACTAGGCGGCAGATACTTCAAGTTCATGACATGAAAGACTACCCAGCCAAGGCAACGTGATTGTACTTACGAGAGTCCTGATTGAGCGACCTGCAAGATGTACCCTTCGTGGTGGGGGGGATCACTTGTGTAACAACTCCACAAAGGGAAACCACTGAGCATATACTTTTGGTTTATAATTCCAACTGCAAATGTTGAGATTGAGTTAATCTGATGCACTGTTGGTCGAGGTTACTGCAACATTTGAACAGCAAACATACTATCATCTCAGCTTGATTAGGGGCGGATCGAAGGTGAGGGTCAGAAATAACTTCATAGCAAAATGCACATACCGGCAGTTGCAAGTAGAAGGATGACTGTAACTGATGGGTGTCAGCATATCGAGAGCATGTAAGAGGCTTCAAGATCATGCACCGAAAAGGTTACCACCCCATAAAGCTCGCAGTCGCAAAACGAACAATATTTTTACTACTGCCGTCAACATAATATCAATTGATCTGCTCCGTTTGAGCAAGTATACCCTTGGGATCAGAAGTCCACCTACAATCCTCTATACCAAAGATATGCCGTGCATCTGATCGAGTTGCCAACTACGTCAGCACCACATGGAGAACAGGGAAGACCATGTTCTCACAACTGAGTATAGTTGAGTATGTATGCAGAATGGGAAAAGCATCTCAACTCACTTGTGCAGGCAGGAAGTTATGGGTCCATACTAGATCCCATAATATTTGAGCTGTGGATAGCTGAACTGACATTAGCGAGTGATACTTTACCATATACGGCAAATCTGTTCTCCATGAGTTCATTAGTTTGCAAGGGAAGCAACAAGTGAAAATGTACATTAAATATGAAAAGGTCCACAGGCGAAGAGATAGGTAGATCACTCGGATGAATGTCCATTTCCCCCTGGATGAAGATAAGCCTTCCGCGGGAGTTGTTGTTCTTATATGTACCGATGTATGTAGTCAACCTTACCAAGCTAAGCCTTTATATGTAGATCAGAGTGTTAAAACTGACCTCTCGCGACATGAGGCACAACGAGTCATAAATAAAAAGAGATAATGCAACATCTGGCATGCGGTCAGCTTCCTGTGATCCAAATGGGAGATTCATACAATAGAGGTAACTTGTGATCCACATATGTTGAAGACCAGATGCATACTGTTCTGGCGTGATCCCAAAATCGTCCATGTTGGCAGCAGTAGGTGGGAGGTGGGAGGTAGGCCAAGTACATTCCTGCCACCTTACTTGTTAAGTACACCCGCCTTGGGGTCAAAGCTGGCGAAATGGTTGGCAGTTTTCCCTGTGGCAAGTGGGGAAAGCAATTGTATACTTAACTTAGACTGAAGCATTTCAGGGCTAATTGCCCCGTTCTATCTAGAGTGACACATGGTGCTTCCAGAAGCTGATGGTGGCGACAGATGGTGGTGCATGTCAATTCAAATGCCTGGGTGCGAGTTGCACGGTGGATTGTTGCTCCCAAACACCCGCTGCCCTTACATGCGCTCCCCTGATTGTAGTGACTGGAGAGAAGCTGCACTGTCGACCCGATGCTATGGGGTTCAGTGGCTTTGGATGTTAACCTTCCAAAGGTTGAAAACAGGTGGATGTCTTGCACCACTACCTCCGAAACTCGGGGAAAGTCGCCTTCTCTCTCGGGATCGACTTTAGGAGGTATCATGTATACATGCAGAGAAGCAAATATTGTCCTCACTGAGCGGGTTTTGATCGCCATGGGACTGCAGATCCGTTCCCAGTGGAACTGTTGCTGGACCACTACTCAGATAGAATCCACACTCCGCGATTAGCAGAACCACCTTCCAGCTGGGTTTCTTCTATTCCGAACAAGCTGGCTTACAGTCATCAGGCGGTCCCTGAGACACCATCAGTCCTTGAGACACTTGATTATTCCTGCACCTCCTTCTCTGTGTTTGTGCACCAAAAACTTCTTAAAAAATAGTAATGCATTGGTAGTGCATATTTAAAAAAAATTGAAACACTTGGCTGGATCGGTCTTGGGGGTCATGTGTCTGGCTGTCCATTTTTGAGACGAAAATGCTCATTTCACGAGTTCCCCCCATAAAGGATTGATGAAAAATCCTGAAAAAATTTTTGTATACAACTTACAGGTGGAAACACACTATAGAAGTTGTCTTATGGTCATATACAGTCATTGGATGGTCAGTGGGAAATGGACACTCAGTGGGAAATTTCGCATTCCCACTCGAGATTTTCACCTTTTCCCTTCGGACTTTTTGTAATTATATACCCTAGTGCCTCAATTACAAAATGATAGTGTTTTGGTTATTATTGGCGATCTGACCATGTCGCGATGATTAAAGGAATCATTGGCAGTCCCTTGCAAAACAAGGTATCTCAACTTAGGCATCAATTGCGTACACAGTAGTGCTACAACATGGATCACCATATCATATAAGCTAAATGGTATTCATTCTGAGGCCATCTGTAGTTGCAAAGTGTCCGAAGCCTGGAAGTTAGCACGGAGGGCATCCTGGAGGCTTGATCAGACCTGTCACGTCACACCTTTCCAAATTGGAATGCATCTGATTTGTTTTATGACATCCTGCTTTTGACCAAAGCGGAGCAAAAGGGCCTTAGTTCATTTTGAAGTCGGCTGGAGTTTATCTGCTCAAATGGAGTGGGGTCCTGGTTCTTCCGTTTCTCCGACAAACCAAGTTGTGCTCCCAGCCTCACATGCACTCCAGCAACTCACTCTCGCCATAACATGGAACTGTACCGCCAAATCATGCCCTTCTGCAATAATGACCCTTCACCTATGTTACGTTTGCCTCAGCGTCACTATCAGCCTCTTTCTCGCCCGTCCCCAGGTCGTGAAGTTCCATGTTTACTACGCCTTTGATGTGGTTTCCAATCAAGTTCGTCCGATAAAACAATTTATACCAACAGAACCATCCCAAATATTCAGAGCTTCGGCTGGGCTTTGCGAGACTCATGGCACAACAATGCTCCCCTCAGGAATATCCGCTTGCCGAACCCCCAGCATCATAGATGGAGTAGACTCCCTGAAAAATGGGTGGAGAATGAGAGGCTTGCAGGTACCCTCAAAATCAATAACCTTCCGGAATCGCTACGATCCCTTGACTTCTATGCCATGCGATACAAAGCCCGCACAGCTTTCATGGACCCTCTTCTCACACCCTTCCGCGGCCTGGAAGAACTCAATCTCATCGTGTAATTCTCTCTTCACACTGCTCTCAGTTCCATTCCAACACGATGACAAAGATCAAGATAATACGTATCCGAAACATGGTCCACAACTCTTATGACCGTTATGAGTTCGAGCATGGTAATGTCCACTTCAAACCAATCGAACTGAGGGAAGAAAGGAGAGACACCCTGGGACAAATGGAGTCGCACGTTGACCTTGATCACAACATGGACTGCATCATTCCGAGTGACAGGCATCCCGTGGAGTTGATATGGAGTGGGTTCAACCTATATATTACTGAAGAGGGTGAGCCAGTCAAGTGGCTGCAGAGGATGCTACAAGAGTGACATCATCACTGGTGGTACAATCACATACAGTGATCGACCGTCACTTGACACAGCAGAATAAGATATTTTTTTTCTGGCTGTGNTCTCAGGATATTTGGAGATGCAGAGCAGGCGTGGTAGACAACTGTGTCAAGTGACGGTCGTGTGTCAAGCGACGGTCGATCACTGTACTTTGTAGTAGTATGTCTACATCTAGTATTTTATGAGCTACATTTGAACCGCTATGATCACTGGGAGTCCTGCATTAGGTGACAAGTAGTAAAGAATGAGCCTTGCCTGCGGCGACGCTGTCATTGGATTTCAAGTTTTCAACCTCCCCCCACCTAAAAAAAAAGTGCGTTAGAAAGATTGTGACGTGACGTCGTCACACCTCTGCCACTTTTCATCCTGAGTACGTCCATCACCATGGGTCGTCTACGCAGGTCAAGGACCCATCATGCTCAGAGAGATGTGCACAGGGCGTCTAGGACAAGAGTACGTTCGTTCTATGCTGATTCCTGTCATTACACCAAGATTATGTTAGGCCCGGACAAGAGATTTGGACCAGATCCAACTCATTGATTTAGATCCCAAAGTACGCCATCTAGCCTTTCACCAATCAGGTAGAAATGCTGAACCGTGTATTCTCTGAAAGAATCGAGCCGCTCTAGAGGCTCAACCCATCGACTACGAAAAACCAGGTTTGGCGCAACACTACTGCGTCGAGTGCGCGAAGTCCGTCGTCCTACTCAATTTTCTGCCATTGCCACTGACTTCATATTTTGTTGTTCCATAGATATTACGAGACTGATCATGCGCTGAAGTCGCACTGGCGGAGCAAAGTTCATAAACGACGGTGCAAACAACTACGAGAACCAGCGTATACAATTGAAGAGGCGGAAAGGGCTGCTGGGCTGGGACGGGAAGGAAAGCGACCAGCACGAGAGCTGGTTATGGACACCGAGATGAGCGTGGTGACACCAGCATGACAATTGCTGGTGTGTGACGCCGTCAGGGACACCGCCTATGTTTGTAGTATTATCCTGTGTGTCCTTTTTCTCCTGTCCCCTACAAAGATTTCTTGACGAATTCCTGTTCACCAGATCCCAGATGTCTTAGTACTATATCTCATTGCTTTCTCTCGCCATCCCACGGTTCCAGACTTCACCGCAGCGACTCCGCCGTCGTGGGCCCCGAAAACATGCGTATATTCCGAGTGTCTAAACCTAATTTACACTTTACCTGCGACTTTATGGCCCTCCGTATCATCCAACATCGGCTTACACTTTAATACCAGTGAAAGCATCCCTGAAGATAGTAAAATTACCTTTGTTGTACACGGCGAAGACGACCTGCTCAAAATAGTTTCTGAACTCTTGATCGAGGAGAATGTTCTTCATTTCCTTCGCCACCAACTTTGGTGGACATGCATATACGCCGCACCCCAGCGCACCTTCCAACAATCTTGTCAGATATCGTCGCTCTTTCGAATCCAATCCAAATATACCTAAAACGATATATCTCTGTTTGTGGTGTGCCGCCATTCGATAAACAAGCCTGATCTTTCCCCTTAAATCCTCCAAATCGTTCCCATTCGCAAAATCTTCGCCATCGGCCGTCAATTTAGGTCGCCGTGGCCCAGCGACCGTGATAACCGAAACAACTCTCCTTTGACTCTTGGGCAGCTCCGCACAATCATGGTCTAGGTCGTCTTTGAAGATCACAACCCCAGGGGAGAAGATCCCCGCTATGGAGCCTGGCCCCAAATTCGGCCACGGATAATAGGAAGGTTTGAGAGTCGCATAAAGGGTGGAGGAATAACAGAGGGCTTCCTCCTGGCATGCGAAATCAATGGATAGTAAATCAGGCAAGCACAGAACACACCTGGGTCCTAGTATAACTGGATAGCCATCCCCCCGCAGGTTCTTCATCACTCGCCAGGTTAAGAACTGCGACGCTTCCTTTCGCGTCCGGATGCTCATCAAACAACTTACGAGCCGCAGTGAAGGAATCACTGTTGACAACCAGGACAGGACGTCCCTCCCCCAGAGATTTGCTTGCGTTGAGAGGTGGGAGCGCAGGAAGCTGTTTGGGGTAGAATATTGAATCTTCTGTAGCCCCTTCGTTGGCGTGTTCTTCAATCACAGATTTCGTGTACTTAAGCGTGTGCTGAGCTATCAACTGCCGCCCCTCTGGAGTCTTAGCGGATGGGAGGGTTTTCCTGAAGGCCGCGACGGCTACCCTATTTGTTTGGTGAAATTACATATGGCCACCGGAAACCTACTGACTCACGAGAGAAGTGACTCCCAGAAACGGACCATGAGAGCGCACAAATAGCGAAGCATTGGCATTCACAAGATAGTCGCACAGTATATTGGAAAGATGTTATTCACGATGTCCCGAGTCACGTTAATCGCCGACAACACTGGACATCGTGGCAGTCAGGGTAATGTTGACTTATGACAAACACTAACTCGTCGTTCAATATATAAAATATCATGTGATTGAAGCTCAAATAGAACATCGTCATGATCGACATCACTGTGTTTGTTGGGGGGGGGGATGAATTGATCCAAAGGGTTACAACTTGACATATTTGAGTGATCGGTGCCTACAACGCACATTCATTGGTTCCCTCCTTTAATGCACGCAAATTGCTGCCAAGCAAGAGTCATTGGAGACGGCAGTCGACACTTCTGGTTAGACTGTTTAATCTAATCGAGTGTATATAATGGTGTTTCCGCCGTTGTCGAGTAGGTTGAGTGAATGATCTGGCACCCTGTTTGTATCCACCCTCGTCCGCCTCGCATCCCACGCTTTCTCCATCCGACCAATTCTCATCAATATCATCTCAGATTAAAAATAGAACACTACACAACACGTCGATTGTCTCGTACTCGGAAGACGTCGAGCATGCCGTGGAAGAGCGTCGAGCTCCACAAGTACAAAGCAGCAGGTGGCCGTTGAAACCCGACGCCGTACATCGAAAGTTCAGTCCAAAAGTTGGTTGATAGTACTTTAGTGCATCGCAAAACCTTGCCGATGCGAGCAATTGCGGATGACCGGTTTAATGTCCAACCCAGATGACCTCGAGCAGGCACGTTCACATCGAGGGTGCGATCCCTGAACCGTTGCAATCGGCCATTCATGGAAGGTTTTTAGTTAGCAGTCGAGGAGGAATGGGGGAAAGTGTGATGATCACACCAGCACCCAAGATGAAAGGTGTAGAGACCAGACTCTCAGAAACAAGGAAGCTTAAATGTCAATAGTTGGAGATGGCCATTATTGTATGTAGGGAGATACATAGACAACAAGTATCGCAGCTTACAAAGGACAGACTCCAGTCGTCCCCTCGAAACAGCTATGAGGGATGGTCAATACCCGGAGGTGAGCCACCTCGTTTGACTGAATAATTCCTCAACGACTTACGTTCCACCGACACCTACGATAATGGGCCCGCAGCAACGATAACCAGGTGGGCCTACACAGAAACGTTGGTCATAAGACTTTGCAATGAAGACAGAAAAAAAATCTTACATGACTGTCGGCAAGTGGTTCAATATTACAACAGCGAGTGTATTAGGTCCGTGCCAGAGCATGAGTAGTATTGAAGGTTCTCACCAAAGTGGTATTGCCTATCGATGTTGGGAGTTAGTCATTTGGTAAAGCGAAGAGTAGAAACCCCTTTTTGAAGACATACAATGGAAAGTGGGCATATCCTGAGGCGCAGGCTCAGGGTACGGAGACGCAGCAGCTTGGGAAGCCAAGAGGGTGAACGCGGTGAAAGCAAGGATGGTAAAACGCATGGTGAGGTTGGTATTGCTCAAAGAGAAGCAGTGAAGTATAAAGTGGTTGACCAGAGAATATATACCACCCCGGATATCGCCCAAGATAAAAATACATGGACAGCGTTGGTGCCTTGTGGATAGTTGGGGTCAGGTTGGAAACAAGGGCTCCGCTGGATTACCACTAGAAGGCGACGGACATAGACGTAGTGAAATAGGAAGGCGCAAGCCTTTGGGGTCGGAAACGAAAACAGAGAGAACATGCGGGGAGCATGATTCAACAGAGTACAATCAATGATGGACAGTTTGTCCAACGACTGCAATGGCGCCAGATACCTGTCAAGCATGTACCGTCTTTTGTTATTTCTTGACCCTGCCTACCGGTTCTGTGTCTATCTTCACCTCGGGCTGCAGACCCAGTCCAAAACCAGGAACCAAATGCTAACTTTAGTACCATTGTCCCCAGCCGACCTTCCAGGATTAGAGCTTGAAACTCCTGCGCGACAATTTCGTCATCCCTTGCCGTACGTCCTCCCTTTCAGTCCAACCGGCATCCTGAAAAGTCCAACCGCAATACCGGGTGCCTCTTCTCTCACCACGATGCTTCCAATGCCAACAATGCATTTATCCGCTTCCTCTTGTGCCGCAGGTGACGGTAACGAGAATGGAGAGAGGAATAAGCCCATATCATCACGTTTCCTCAAGGAGTGGCTTCACACGT
>JAEUWO010001223.1:0-71847 GCA_018524685.1 Podaxis sp. MADm22
ACCATTCCTTCGAGTTCGATCTCGTAGACTTGGATTCCGTATTCTGTTTGCTACGACCAAAAGCTCAGATTCCCTGAAGTGCAACATGTGACAACCACGTACCTTGCAGGACCACCACTTTTCTGCTGCCTGGCTCTAGCCCTCTCGAGAATACTTTCCTGCGGCTTGACCGCCCCAAGCTCAGTTTTCTGCACAGGCCGAGGCGTAGGATCGGCATCATGCTTCACGTCTTGATACCCACGGCGTTTGGGTATCGGGGTGTTCACATCCAAATCAATAACCTTGTCCTCCCCCTGGTGTTTACTCTCCGACAATCGCTTGTTGCTGCTTTTCCTCGGAGACCCAGCACGCGACTTCCCACCTCCCGCTCGTTTCTTTCTCTTGGCAGTGTCCTCGTCTGTAGAGCATATATCCATATCCACATCTGACATAGGGAACGGTTGTATCTGCAACTTGATTTGTTCTTTCGATCGTGATCGAGATTGTGGTTGGGCTTCTAGCCACTCGTTGACGGAAGGAGACCTCGAAGGCATGCTCGTCCCTCGTTTGGAGGGAGTTCTCGAAGGCGTTCTCGAGCGCTGTTTGGAGATGGACCATTGACGACGGCGCGCCACACCCTTGCCATCATCGTCACTCGAGGTGTCGGTATAGTTCACGGCTTTAGTATTCCTCCGTGGCCTTGACCGAACCAGGGCCCCATCCGTTTTCACACTCGATTCAGTCTGATGTCCATCCGACATGGAATCGACGTAGATGATCTCATCAACAGTGGATTGCGCCTTCCTACTCGACTTGCGGGAGGGCCGTATCAACGCCCGGTCGTCGTCCAACTCCGAACCCCGACTCGACTCAGCACCGTTAGTTTTTGGACCGCCACCAACGATTCGACTTCGCTGACGTCTTGTTCCCTCCCCTCTCTCCGTCTCACTCTCCCACAAAAATGCTTCCATCTCTACCTCTTCGACATTTCTGCCCTCCTCGATCTCAATCTCCTTCCGCCTCTTCCTCGCTCGCTCCATGACAATCCTATCACCCACACCTGCGTCAAGTTTATGATCATTTCTTCTCGCGCCCTCTCCACTGTCCTCGGGAAACATCGCAGCACCGTATGCAGTACTGTCCCTCAAGACTTGGAGTGCTGTTTCCGCACCCATAAGTCCTTTGAGCCCATGGTCCTCCATAATAAGTCGCAGGGCGACTTCCGGGACAAGTATACGCTGGATGAACTCATTCGCCGTGAAGGGTGCAATTGTTGCCGGGTCGAACGAGTCGAGTGGAAACATATTCAGAAGCGTTTGGTGTATAATCATCGACCCAAGTTCTCCATAGCTACACATCATCCATCAGCACAAGGGGTGAATAAATGCGAGGGGAGTGCACATACTATCCCGGTTGACTCTTCTCAAAATCCAAAAATTGGGCTCTCACACCAGCCACGGCTCTCGCGCCACGCAGTTTAATCGTCTTCATAGCCTCCCTCCAAAATACACACCTCATCCTCGGCCCTTTACCCACAAAGCTCGTCATCATCTCTTCTCCACCCCACTCGCCCATTCCATCCTCCTCTTCATCAGCATCCCCAGGATCATCAATAATTTTCTTCAAGTCTATTTTCATCCTCGCAACTCTTACGCCGAGTCCTTCCCAGTCGATCGTCTTCGGCCATCCTCTTGCTTCCGCCTCGGGCAAAATCTCGCTTTCGAACCTGTGGCGCTGGCACACAGCTACGAACGTCGACAGAGGCGCTTTACGACCTAAGGGGTTTGTGGTGCGGGGGTCTGGGTGAGATTTTTCGTAAGTATCCTTGAGGAGTCGAAGGAGGTGAGGTGTGGGTGAGAAAGGAAGGGGCGCGTCGCAATAGGGACAGAGGGATTTTGGATCGATCGCCGGGGACATAAATACTAGGAGATTTGTAGTAGTTAGCATGAGATATTAGGTGTGGTTAGAGAGAGGGAGGTGGGACATACGGGAGTCTTCTTCCTCGTACAAGTCCATATGGTCCACGACACTGTGAAGCAATATGGGCCTGGGTCGGATTTGAGCTGAATGAAAACGTACGAAGGGCCACCGTCTCCTTGATACCTCCTCTTCCTGACGTGCCGTACGTCGATACCAGAGTCATCCTCCTCTAACCCGGAGATGTCATTTAAGTCTTGGGTGGACATAGGGAAGGGTTGTAAATCTTTCGCAGTAGCTTTGCGTTTTCCTTTGTCTTTACCCTTCGCCTTGCCCTTTGGAGCTTTAATGTCCTTGTCCCTTGAGAGTGGAGAAAGTGCAGGAAAGTCCTTTGCAAAAGTCCTCGAACCGCGTTTCGCTGCCGAGGAATTTAGTGGCGAAAACGCTGGAAACTCTTGTGGGAGGTGAGGTGCGGACTTAGATGATTGGGCGATTGAACAGGATGGGTCCGGTGGTGGTGGATGCGATGAAGGTGAGGCTCTGCTGGTATTGCTTGACGAACTCGAACTGGTGATCGTACTTGGAGGCGGTGAGGTTCGTTTTGAGTTTTTGCGGAAAGAAAGGGGGGATGGGAGGGGTATGGAGGATAATCTCCGCATTGTTGTTTTCTTTACCGGTGCACCGAACAGTGATTCCGCCTCATCGTCATCGGCCGGCGGAGGAGAGGGCCGAGAAACGGGTCGCAGACGTGGTTTTGGTCGAGAGGTTGTGGCTGCTCTCGACGTTGATGGGGTATTCTTCTGCTTTCGGGTCTCCTTGTAGGTCTTTGCATCATTGTAGGTCTCGTCATCCTCGTTTCGACGCCGTGGTTCCTTTCCCTGCACTCGAGGCTTGTGCTGAGAGGAAGGTAGAGGCGCAGGTTCCTTGTCTATACCAGTTGATGTCGACGACTTCTTGCTAAACTTCAGCCCCTTCAAGGCCTTGGATCTGTTCTCAAGCACATCCGGGTGATACGTCGGCAATGGCTGACTACTCGGCGGCGGTTTTGCCTTCCTAGTAACGAACTTTTCGTCTGCTTCCGTGCTTTGTGAAAGGCAGTCCATCTCATCTCCGCTCTCCGAGTCCGAGTTGAAGTGATGTATAGATGGAGAACGTTTCTTGACCATAGTACGGGCTGGTTTTGGTGGTTTGAAGGAACTACCGAGATCCTCGTATATACCGGAGCGAGGTGGAGGGCGTTTGAGACGCGCCGTCGGAGAGGTGTAGAGCGTCTCTCCTCTGCTCTGGAGATTGCTCATGTAGCTCTCCATGGGATTTAGGTAAGGAGCGACATAAGAGGTGGAAGGGTGAGTTCATAATTGGACGACACGATAAATTGAGGTCACGTTACCGTCGCGTTCTCCCCGTCTTGACGTCACCCCCCCTCTTCTCAGCTACAATCTGTTAAACTCATGGAAAAACTGACATCGGAGAGCACTCTCCTTCATCTCTCTTGATCAGAAATCCATAATTTCCAAAAGGTCCCATGGACACATCGACGTGCGAACCACAACCCCATGATACTAGCTTCTCTGCCCCACCCAGATCGTATTCTCCCACACGCACGTAAATCAAGCACACTCTCGAGCTATAAACACTCTAATGATACCCACCAAGTCATATCAAAGGGCCCATGTCTTTCTTCGACTTTTCAAGTGTCAAGACGCGCTACTACCATCACGGACGACTGCATGTCGAGGGAGGGGTTCTGCCTGATGCTATAACCGCATACAGGGCATACGGGGATGCGAAAAATCCATGCGTGGTGTTCCCGACTTGTTATGGAGGGAGACTTGATCGTATGTGCTTCCGGATTCTTGGCTGCGCTGTTTACTGACGACTGCCGACAGACCAGCAGTACTTGATTGGACCTGACAAGGTATGCGTCCATGTCTCTTTGCAATTAGATTGGGCTGATAGCAGGCTGTCATACCAGACCTTTGACCCAAAGGAGTACTTTATCGTTACCTTTGGGCTTTTCTCGGGTGGCGAGGTAAACCTCCCTATGTGCCACATTTTGGCTGCGTTCTGACCGCTGTACAGTCCAGCTCTCCTTCGAATACTGTGAGTTGTCATGCACACCAAGTAAATCAAAGATCGCTACTTAAATCTCTGCAGCCGGCTCCGTACAACGGCCCCTACTTCCCTAACGTCTCTTACGAGGATAACATGTGAGCAACTCACCTCTCTAACCCAACCATTTTCTCATCAACATGCCTCCTATAGTCGAGCACAATACGCAGTTCTTCAACACCTCGGCGTCCAGAAAGTCCATGTCGCAATCGGATTCTCGATGGGCGGCCAACAAGCTTACTACTGGGCTGTAATGTACCCTGACTTTGTCGAGAAGTACGCGCCACATCCTTCAGCCATCTTCACAATCTGATTCTGTCCTCTCACAGCTACGTATCCATTTGTGGATCCGCACGTACCAGTCCTCACAACCAATGGTATGCTCAGCCCGGCTCAGTACCATATATGCGTTGTTGAGAATCATGCTTCTGCTAGTTTCATCGAAGGTCCCAAATCTGCCTTACTGGCTTCCAAGGACTTTAACAATGGACACTACACCTCACCCCCTCAACACGGTCTTCGCGCTTTCGCGAGAGTATACTGCGCATGGGCCTATGGCCAGACTGTGAGTTTCCCCTCACCCCCTCACCGCCCTCGTTGACCAACACCTGGAATAAAGTGGTTCCGCGAAAAACGCTATCTCATGGACGGACAGTAAGCACCTCCGTCAGAGTCCCACAAACCAGATCACTAACGTCATACAACCCTGTCATTCCGGCAGGTTCCCCGACCTAAACAGTTTCCTCCGTGGCTACTGGGAGGCTTCACACCTTCTCTGGGACGCGAACGACCTTGTCACGCTGTTCCATACCTGGCAAACTGGGGACGTGTCAAAGATACGCGATGGTGGAGATTTGGCAAAGTGCTTGGGGAGCATCACTGCGAGAGGGTTGATTATGCCTTGCAAGACGGATCTCTACTTCCCGGTACGACCGTACCTGTGCTGTATAAGTTGATTGGGGCTAATAGCTTGGTTGTCAGCCTGAGGATAGTGAGTATGAGGTTTCGTGTATGCCGAACACTGCCAAGTTGGTCGTTATACCCTCCATCTGGGGACACATTGGTGAGTTTTGTGTGCTGTGGTGGTTGACCTCGGCTGATGTTTGATTAATTCGTAGCCGGGAATGGGTCTAACCCCGATGATCTCAAGTTTATGCACGAAGAAATCACAAAGTTCTTGCAAGAGTCCAGAGAAGCCAAAGCTGATTGATCATGGCACTGAGTGTCTAGGAGTGTATCTAGTGTATGTATTATAAGACCACGAGCTTATTTATCCCAGTTATGTAGCAACACCAATGACATATGCACGCCTCATATTTCCCCAATGCGCATGCTATACAAACGTTTGTCCGAAAGTACATAATACATAAATATTACAACTTTGCGGGCAGCCTGCCTGCTCCGCTCAACCTGATCGTCTCTCCATTAACATATGGACAGTCCAACACCCATCGTACCGTCTTTGCAAATTCCACAGGCTGACCAAATCGCCTGGGATACACGATACCATCATTCTCGAGACTTTTTCGTGTTTTGCCTGGAAAATGAGCGGTCATGTTGCTGTCGAACACACCTGGCGCGATGGTGACGACGCGCACAGCATGGCGTGCTAGGTCGCGTGCCATAGGAAGCGTCATAGACCTGAGCGCGCCTTTGGTGGCAGAATAAGCCGTTTGGCCAGGTTGACCTTCATACTACAACACAAAAGTCAGTTCTGAACGATGAAGGAAATAAACACATCGTCACCACTCACAGCAGCAGCACTCGACACAAAAATCACAACACCCCTCTCCCCATCCGGACCCTCCTCCGGCTCAACCTTGACCAAATGCTTCAACACAACCCTCGTCAAATTAAACGACCCAGTCAAATTCACAGCCAACGCAAAGTCCCATAAATCCAATGAATGGGGTTCACCATGCGCGTCGATGATTTTTGCGGCTGTTCCGACACCTGCGCAGTTGATCACGCCTCCGAGTCGGGCTTTTGTTTCGCGGGCCCACGCGACGGTGGATTTGACTGCGGATTCTATTTGCGCGAGGTTTGTGATGTCTGTTTTGAAGAATTTGAGGTTGGGGTGGTAGGCTACTGTTGAAGGGGGTGCTGCCCGGTCGAGGATGGAGATGTAGGCGCGTTGGGAGAGGAGGTCTTCGACTGTTGCGAGGCCGAGACCGGACGAACTTGGGTTTGCGGGTGATTTAGTGGTTTGGTTATCAGATAGATGTGTGGAGGGTGAGTTAACTTACCCACCGGAGATGACGAATGTACGGTTTGCAACTTTCATTCTTCCTTTAGCGATGAGAGGAGGGAGATGGTGAGTGCATCTGTGGTGGTGCTGGCCCGTTGGTTGTAAGGGAAGGTGTCCGGCAAACTGAGGTTGCCGAGATCTGCAGTTGGTTGGCTAATCAAGTTCACGAGCGCGTCAAGGTCACATGCGTGCGTTCTTGAAGCTCTGCTTACGTCATAGGGCACTTCCCAATTTCTCAGCTTGGCGAGGCGTCAGAGTGTATCGTCTCTCGTGCGGCCGCTCACAATAATGTTCAGACCTGCTCTTCGTTCTTCAGTACGTGCAACCACGAAAACATTACTCAGCACTAAACTAATGTTAACTTACAGGCTCGCCTCCTCCGTGGGACAACTCCCGCATCGTTCCTCGCCGGCAGGCTAGCTACGTACCGCTTCCTTTCGCAGGAAGTGCGTTCGCAAATTCAAAAGGCTGTCGAGTCGACTCCTGTCGTGCTTTTTATGAAAGGAACCCCAGACGAGCCGCAATGTGGATTCTCTCGCGCTGCGATTCAGGTCCTCGAACTCCAGGGCGTGCCACAGGAGAAACTGAAGACGTATAATGTCCTTGCTGACCAAGAATTGCGCCAGGGTATCAAGGAGTTCTCGTGCGTCATCTCTTGTGCTTGTTATGTTTTGCAGATGTTTATCGATTGCTTTGTGTTGCATTAGGGAATGGCCGACTATTCCTCAGATATATGTGAACGGAGAGTTCATCGGTGGATGTGATATTCTCCTTTCCAGTGAGTAGTGGTCTATTAGTGGCTATTATAAGAGTGTATGATACTTATTACTAACACCGCCGAACAGTGCACCAATCGGGCGAGCTGGAGACACTCCTCGAGAACAACGGTGTCATTCCCAAGATTGAAGAGCCTCCCGCACAAAACGGCGCCTCTGCGCCCTCGTCATAAACCCGCCTCTCTCGCTCTTTCTCCGCCTAACTCCGTTTACATCACAACTCCACGAAGGGATCCCCTACCAATACTGCTTCTTTTCATAAAGACACATGCTTTTAGATGGAATTATGTAGTTGATAATAGTTTTATTGAAGCACTTACTCAAGTCCAAAGTGAATGTTCCCTGTAGAGGTCTACGTGAACTCGATGGTGCCGCTAGGATCAACCCTCCCCCGTTTCACCACCTCGCCCTTCGCCTTGAGCAAATCCTCCACCGTGCGCAGCTTACCATCCTCCGTCGATTCTTTGAACCAACCCAAATGATCAGCTATAAGATGTCTGCACAATAACCCTTTATCAGCGAACGTCCCCAAGTCAAAACGAGCTCCATACATACCGGTTCTTACAACCGGGACACTGCACCAACACGATCCCTCTCTCATACGCATGTTTCGTAAATTCGTGCGTCGATCTCTCACCACATCCTTCAACGGTACAAGTAAACGTCAACGAAAGCTTCGGCTCGATCTTGCCAAGTGCCTGTTTAAAAACCGTCTTTTCCTCCGCGTCTTGTGCAATTTCCCCCTCCGTACTTGTACTGGTATTAGCATTAGGGCCTTGCGCTGAAGAAGAGGCAGTAGTTGAGTAACGCGACCGAGATGAAGGCGTAGGTGCCGAGACTGCAGGAAGGGCTACCCCAAGACGGAAATGGAGTTGAACTTTGTATGTTGACGGAAGGGAGGGGCTGGGAATAAGGAGACTGCGAAGGGGCGGTGGGAGGCCCGTGTTGCGGAAGAGTCGTGAGGGCAGCATTTTTGGTGGGTGGCAGAGGAAAAGTTTAGATGTCCCTCTAGCGCCCATTTCTAAAAACGTCATACATACATATGGGTTGTTTGGTTTGGTGAGCCAAACAGACGGCTCTACTCGAGTATTTGTTTCGCTACTGCACTTGGCAACATTCTCCGATAATAACCTCATGTCTTCTCGAAGTAACAATCGACCATCTACGACCACGGGTATCCTGATTCTTGGTACTCCGAGAGCGGACTTGTCGAAAGGGGCAGCCACTACGAACAAACGACTCGATCCTACCATGGGAGTGCTCTTCCAAGCCTTTCCAAGTCTCTGCACAAGCTGATCCCGTTCTAAAACTTGTTACAAGATATCTGTATTGCACAACACAGGCCTTTTCTCGAGGATTGGGTGTAATATCACTGCCCGCTAATACCTCGAAATGCTCTACGCTTATGCTCTGCAGAAGTCACACCGCCGCATATTTTTTCCCAGAAAAATTATCAGCCTGGATTCGATGCTCCCCAGGCTCCTCACTGTAATTACCCCCCGTGGTCCTAACTCACGTCTGTATCGTGCAAATGACTCAAAATCGACGTCGTCATAACCCTCCTCCAACCTTCCTGCGCTCTTGTGAATGCCATCTCTGTTCCTTTTTCCATAACTATATTCGAATCTATGGGCAACAATCTAACAATTGGGCCTCCCGGAATGAACGACACAACACAGATCAGCCGTCTGCTTCCAACTCGAGTATCATCCTTACAGCACATGGATCACTTGTAGGGTTCTGGTCATGCCTCCCTCTCGGTTGGTCTTCAATTGGATATGATAAGCTTCACCCCTCTGCGTTTCACTACATACAACGACTTATTATATGTACTAACCCACAAATACCCTCGGTTACATGGCTGTTCCGGTGCCCTGTGCATCATATACAGGCGCTAACAGATTGCTTATCTCCCTCCCTCTCGCTCTTGACAAAGGCTCGATGTAGAGCAAAATTGAAATCATGACATCATGTACGTATGGGGGCTTCTGTTGGTACGGCTGGGCGAGGGATCGCCACGACTGCTTTAAGGCGGTGATTGCATCCTTTCTGTGTAGCCGGCTGCGCTGGCCGTGCACACTTAACCACAGTGCGGCATTACGTATGTGGTACTTCTCGTTCAACTCAAAGTGCTCACGACGTGCGTTTCATGTGATCCTTCTCGGGGGAGATACCGAATGATAGGGGCCTCGTGCTGTTACCACATCAGTTCCACTCCCTTATCCTCCCGTCAGACCGCCATGTCCTATGAATGCCTCGATTGTGACCGCACATTCTCTACTTCCGAAGGCGTGCAGTCACATTCGAGAGCCAAAGGCCACTTCATTCCAGAGTGCAAGGAATGTGATCGGATTTTCGTCGATGAGAATGCATTGAACAATGTAAGCGATATCAATATCTATCCCTGGTTTATATCAGTCGATCTTCGTCATTTGATAGCATCTCGATAATGCGACCGCGCACAGAAACTACTGCAACGATTGTAGGAGGAATTTTATAACCCTTCGTGGCTATGAGCAGGTACGAGGCATTTATCGTTGAGCTCCAGACCAGATTAGGAAGTCGACGTCCCATTTTGTGTATAGCATTTAGCTTCCTCTGCCGCACATCAGTCAAAGGTTATTCGGAGTACGAAGGTAGTGAACCAGCTGAAGCCGAGTTCGAGGACAGCGAATCAGAAGATGGCTATGACGAAAGTCACCCAGACGGTGACAACAATAACAACAACGACCATGACTCGAGCGACAACAAGCAAGAAGCGGCGGAATTGACGCGTACTCAAAACCTTGTGTACACCCAGCTCGTCTTCGGTTATAGTAGATTATAATTTGCTCCCAAACCCCGTGATATACTTATTTACGATTGGAACATGAAAAGGCTGAGGCGTAACAGCATAAATAGCTTGGGTGGGATCATGTGCTCCCGAAGACGCCAGCACTTACAGCATTACCATGCCACTCCTCCAAAACATAAAAACTCTTGTCTCTCGTTTGAAGCAAAAAGATGCCACATCGTTATCGGCCAGCGGTGTCGCTTGTGTTGGGCCTGCAAGCTCGACTCCAGTCGTACACAGCAACCCTCCAATTTTGCATAACTCAGATCACGGAGGTACCAACGACGACGTATTTTCAGACACTGGTAGGGGGTGAGATTCCTTTCAACCCCAGCGTGGCTGATCCTTTCCAAGTTCATTTTTCGACCGGGCTCCTATCCCACTCCAGCAACACCCTCATCCGGGATTCCTCATTGATCAATGTTGAACGCCTTATCCAAATCATTGAATCTGGCAAGACCGGTAGGTCCGCGTTAATCTTAGTGTGCTCTTATGCTGATTATACAAGCTCTACACCTCCTCGAACAAAAGAGAACACCTGGCGCTGAAGTCGATTCCTCCGATCGAGATGATCCACCCAGATGTCACCCGGATACACGCAAGGAACTCAGACATCGAATCACAGCTTGGCTCTCTAGCCTGAACCGGGATCGCAACATGCTCTGGATTTTGGGTCCTGCAGGTGTTGGAAAGTCTGCGATTGCCCAAACAATTGCTGAGCAATGTAATGAAGCCGGATCTCTGGGCGCTACCTTTTTCTTCTCGAGGCTGAACAATCGGGACAATCCTCGCAGCGTTATCCCTACTATTGCGTATCAGCTTGCGATTCAACACTCGGATTACAAACGCCTGATTACCCAGCGGCTCGCTGATAACCCCACGCTTCTAGAAAAGAACTTGCGCACTCAGTTCAAGGAGCTCATCGTTGAACCCTTCCGCACACTGATGATGCGTAATCCTTCCTGTGTCCAACACCCATTTTTGGTCATTCTTGATGGTCTCGATGAATGTAGGGGGAAGAAGGCCCAATGCGAGTTCATCTATCTCATCAGCGAACATGTTCGACTCATGAAGTCGTTTCCTCTAATCTGGATGATCTGCAGCCGGCCTGAATGGCACTTCAAAGCCATCCTCGCAAATGTAGATTTCTATGTCCACTGCCAACGCGAAGAACTACCGGTTGACGACGAGGAGGCGCAACAGGATGTCTACCGATTCCTTCAGCACGGCTTCAGGGGAATCCGCGAGACGTTTTGGGATGTACTTGATGATTCGTGGCCTCTGGAAGCCCATGTCCGACTGCTTGCGGTGGTAGCATCAGGGCTTTTCATATTTGCCTCCACTATCCTCAGATTCGTTGGTGACCAGGACGAAGGCAACCCGCGGCTACGGCTTGAAATCTGTTTGCGGTTTGTTAGAAACTTGCCTGGCCCTGGTGCCGTCAATCCGCTTCATTCCTTGGACCTGTTGTACAAGCAGATCCTCTCTGACATTCCCCGTCATATTTTGTCAACAACTATGCGCATTATTGGGTTGTCCATCCTTAGCCGTTACGATAGACCCTCTGCCTGCACCATTGCAAATGTTCTATGCCTCGATCAAGGCACCTTTTACGCTGCCCTTCAGAGGTTGCATTCTGTTCTGGACATACCCACACCAAACGTCGCCTGTCGGAGTGGAATTCGTTTTTACCATGCTTCGTTTGGTGACTTCCTCAAAGACTCAAATCGTTCCGGGGTATTCTCTCTCGACCAAGCCGAAGTGTGGTATGATATTGCCATTCATTGCCTTCGCTGGTATAATTTCTTACTGGACAAGAAATGTGATCTTGAAGGTGCTGTTTCACCCGGACAAAGATCACCATTATTCTAATGTTCCCATTTCAGATCGACGGACATGCTACGCTCAGTCCATGAGCCTAAGCTGGATTTCAGAATCTGTTGATAGCCAACTTGAGGGCATTCATAATTGTGTTGCCGAAGTAGTTTGGGAAGCATGCGCGCATGTGGGCATTGGTTCAGGATATGACGCAAGAATTGTTGCTGAGCTCGGCGTGTTTGGATTTTGTCACCTCCAAGGTGATATTAACGGGTATTTCCTTGGTTTGCTTGAATGGCTGGACAAGTGGCAGGCACAGGTAAGATCCTATATAGGACTACCAATTGAGACGCTCAAATTGGTTAGGCTGCTACTACGCAGGGAGAACCACTTCTAAGGTGGACTGCCAAATCCGAGGAAGATAACCAGATCCTGGAGAAATATAAGAGTAGTGGTGGTGACACCCGGTTTAGTGATTCCCCGGTTCTGGTGAGCATTAGCTGGTCAAGGGTCTGCGCCTTTGTTGACACCGCTGGCTAGGGTCAAGACAGCAGTGCTTTTCAAGTTGCCTTGGTGAGCCTGCACCTTAGGCAGACACCCGAGTCGGGAACGGATGAACTAGAAGGGCTCTTTTTTATAGGATCCGGGGGGCGAACCTGTCTCGTAGGAAATCTGCCCTTCTTTGCACCTCCTGCCACTTTTACCAATATCGCCGTCCCTTCCATAACCTTTACCTCTACCTGATGATTTGTTATTTCGCATCTTTCCTCCAGCTAAGTGGGTTAAGGGTGACAGCACGACCCTTGTGAATGTTCCTCGACTTTATGGACTATTCACAATAAACGGTGGTGTCCTGGGTTTCGTTCTAATAAATCAGGGTTTGATCACACCTTGACGGCAAAACATTGACCTTGAGGCTTGCCTCTTCACGCGGGTTTCCATATCTACTTTGTTCAAGCATGCGAGCTCGAGATCGAGGGGAGAATTACGAAATCCAAGGGTAAGGATTCTGTACTCGAGACATAGATACTGAGGGCAAGTGGGTTCAGTTGGGGGTGGATATTATTATAGGATGGCTGCGAAGATTTCGTTCTTCACATATTTCACCCAAGTGCGAATCGAAGTACAAGTTCAACTGACCCAAGAAGCATGTTGCTAAGAGGAGTATAGAGTACAAGTAGGGTGGACGGGAAGAGTGGTATCAAGGTATATGGGCAAGACCAGCTATTATGCCGCGGTCGCGACTGATTTTTCGATGTCGGCGAGGAAAGAAACGAGTTCCTACTCCGAACGTGAGGATCATTATGACCCAAAAATGGAGAGAGACGCACAGTATTGTTAGGCTCGTAACTCAACCCAAGCTTGACCGCATCCGCTGCCTCCTTCGGTCGTCCCATGCCAAGCAGAGCCTTTGCCTTGCGATAGTGGCCTTTCGGCCAGTTTCTTCGAATGGCGATGACAGTTTCAGCATCTGCGAGGGCAGAAACATAATCATGCGCTTCAAAATAGGCGGCTGAACGGTTGGACACTGTGGTGGACAGTTCCTCGCGCATGAACTGGTTGGCTTCCCATGGCGGTCGTTGGATTGCGAGCGTAGCCGCAGTGGTATAGCGAAGGATAGCCTGCTGTGCCTGTCCAACTTTGAACAACGCCTATATGCGCGTGAATCAACGTGGTCTTTATTTAAATAGGGAAGGGGCTAACATTTCCTTCGTCCTTAGCACTCGTCACCATTTGTGTAAGCTTTTGGGAGACGATGTTACTAGGAGGTGGGCAAAGGAGGTTAGGATTCGCGACGAGTAGTCGGGAGAGTCGGTTCGTATTGACAAAGTCCACATTGCAATTGTCACATTTCTCGAGTTTGTGTGGCTCACACACGGCAATTGTACCGTCACCCCCTAGTGCAAGGGGCACAGGGCGGAAATCCTGGTCGATGAGGGCCTGTAGGGCTGGGTCTGGGGCAGGCATCATGGGTTGTTGGGGCTGCTGGGGGCCATGAGAGTGGGAATGGGAGTGTTCCTCGCCGGGTGCGTGTGTATGGGAGTGGGACATTGTGTACTACAGTAGACCTGAGGAGAACAACGCAATATTGATGGGTTTGGGCCACGTCGAAATCTATTCTTGGTGCGCACGTGATCGTGGGTTTCGGATAGATGAGTAAGCAGAGGCTGGGTTAATTTTTACGGGGAATTGGAGTGAGGCAGCAACCACTCATCGTGCAACACCCATCATCTCCCCCTCTCTGTATATTCGACTTTAATATGACAAATGGTCTTGTAAACGGAAACTCGAGCCTCGAGAGCAAATTTTGTGAGTATCTCCTCTGGTCTAGCCTCACTGTCTACTGACTGGTCGACGAATCATTCTAGCGTCTCTCAGTCTCGGCAAGTCTGCTTATGTCCCACCCCATCTCAGGGCGCAGCGGGCTGCTTCCTCTCCTGTAACCTCCAACGGGTATGTACATGCCTAAACCTCGTTTTTTTCGCTTATCCTCGTGTTGACTCGCTGCTCGTTTTCAGAAACGGCTGGAACGATTCCCGCCCCACCACCCCGTCTAACTCCTTCCGTGGCGGTCACTCCGCTTTCGACTCGAGAAACAACGGTAATAGGAACAGCTTCTTCTCCCGTGACAGCAACCGCAGTGGGGCCGGTCCTGGCGGGTGGGCTGCTCCCAGTCCCAATCCTTCGCCCCGGGATCCTTCTGGCCCGAGTTTTGGTTATGGCGTCTGGAAAGACGGCCAGCACCTCGTCGGTGGGCGCAATATGCGCCTTGAGAAGGAACTCTTCGGCGATGCTGGCGATCCATCCAAGCAACACACTGGCATCAACTTCGAGAAATACGACGACATCCCTGTAGAAGCTACTGGTTCTGATGTTCCAGAACCTGTCCTATCCTTCACCAGCCCCCCATTAGACCCTGTTCTCTTGGAAAACATTGGATATGCTATGTACACCACACCCACCCCCGTTCAAAAGTATTCCATCCCCATTGTTGCCAATGGTCGAGATTTGATGGCCTGTGCTCAGGTAATGTGACTCAGCAACACCGCCAACGACTGCTTACTGATGCACTCCCGCTATAGACCGGTTCCGGTAAAACCGCTGGCTTCTTGTTCCCCATCCTTTCTGCGTCCTTTCAGCAAGGTCCTCGTGCTCCCCCGCCAGAAGCTGGTAACACTTACGCCCGCAGCCGAAAGGCATACCCTACTGCCCTGATTTTGGCTCCCACCCGCGAACTCGTATCCCAAATCCACGACGAAGCCCGCAAGTTCGCATACCGTTCCTGGGTTCGTCCCGCCGTCGTTTATGGAGGTGCTGATATCAACCAGCAACTCCGTCAAATCGAGCGCGGATGTGATCTTTTGAGCGCCACTCCTGGCCGTCTCGTCGATCTCATTGAGCGTGGACGCATTAGCCTGGCCAACATCAAATATTTGGTTCTGGACGAGGCCGATCGTATGTTGGACATGGGTTTCGAACCCCAGATTCGACGCATTGTCCAGGGCGAGGATATGCCCGGTGTTCACGAACGTCAGACCCTCATGTTCAGCGCTACCTTCCCTCGTGACATCCAGATCCTTGCTAAGGACTTCCTAAAGGATTACGTCTTCCTCAGTGTCGGTCGCGTTGGCAGCACCTCGGAGAACATCACTCAAAAAGTCGAGTATGTCGAGGATAACGACAAGCGCAGCGTTCTTCTTGATATTCTTGCTTCGCAACCTAAGGACGAACTGGGTCTCACTCTCGTCTTCGTCGAGACTAAACGCATGGCTGATATGCTCAGTGACTTCTTGATGAGCCACAACCTTCCCGCTACTTCCATCCACGGTGATCGCAGTCAACGTGAGCGTGAGATGGCGCTCCATACCTTCCGTACTGGCAGGACTCCCATCCTCGTTGCCACCGCAGTCGCTGCACGTGGCCTTGACATCCCTAATGTTACACACGTCATCAATTACGACCTGCCGTCAGATATTGACGACTATGTCCACCGTATCGGCCGTACTGGACGTGCCGGCAATACAGGTGTCAGCACTGCCTTCTTCAACAGGAGCAACAAGAATATTGTTCGTGACCTTGTTGAACTTCTCCGCGAAGCTAACCAGGAGATCCCGTCATGGTTGGAGACTGTCGCACATGAGGCTACCTTTGGAAGTGGCGGGTACCGCGGTGGACGTGGACGTGGCGGAGGCAGGGGTGGTCGAGGCAGTGGTGGAAGGGATTATCGTACTGGTGGCGGAGGCGGATATGGTGGTGGCGGTGGTGGTTACGGCGGTGGTGGCTTTGGTGGTCCCGGCAGGTACGGAGGTGGTCCTCCCAGCGGAGGTTACGGAGGTTATGGTGGAGGCTACGGCGGCAATTCCAATGGCGGAGGATGGTGGTGAACAACCCCAACCTCATCCGCTGGCAAAGGGTAAACCCTTGGTCGGCTTCGCTGTTCCTCCTCGCCACCTTCCCTCTTACAGCCATAAACCCCTAAAACATTGCCTCACTTTCCTCTTCTCCTTCTCTCTGCCGGCCTCCAAACATGCGTCATTTTTATCCGATTGTGGTGCTTGTCATCAATCGGCGTCGCCATCGTCCGATTCATGCCTCACTATATGCGTTGCTTATCTCTTCATTACCGCCCGGTTACTTTTACCTTTTCCGCCGTCAACTTGCTCTGTCTCATGTCGTTAATCCCGTCTCGGCTCGACTCCCCTCATGATCGCTCTCGTCACCAACATGTAATACCACGGCCCACAACTTCCATTTTTCCCCCTTCAAGATACACACCGCATGCACCTACCTATATTCCACTTATTAATGCACCCCTTAGACTCAAGGACCTTTTATTTCTCCTGCTCGCATGGAACGTATGAAATTGGGTTTTATTGTATGATTCTCGTCAAATTTCTCACCCTGGAATCATGGACGTTTGGATCCCAACGCTGTCGAAGAATGTGTATGATGAAAATACCCCTCCCCCATCTCCCCTCCTCTCGTCGCGGTGTCGACCTTCGATCTCGGGCTTACGGTTTGGCGATCTCCGGTTGCATTCGCGACGACTTGGCAAGGGAACGAAAAAGAACTCTAGATTGGCCAGTTGTTGGCGTAATTCTCTTATATCCCGGACCCGTCTCGGCACAATCGTTCGATTCGGTCTGGAGCGTAATTCACCTACAATCGTCTATCATCTGGGCTTCACCGTATACGCCAGCACATGGGCAATTGTCACCCATTAATCTTGCATCGCACTCTCACCATCGCATTGCATTGCATTTTTACTGCTTTTTCGTCATATCTCTCGCAATCGACCTTCGGCCTTTTTCATCATACACATCAAACGGTTTTGTTATTTTTTGTTGGTCATACAATAGGAACCGATGAAGTTTATAGAAGCGAGCACACCTAGTTTCTCTCCCTTACGTTTCCTTCTCCAGTGTTTCTCTTTCTTCCTTTCTCCATGCTGTTTTGTCACGCTCTTGTTTTCCTTTTTCCTTTACTTCGCATGTTGTGTGTAACAACTTTGGGTTCTTTCAAGTACTTGTTGGACGAGACATTCCTATATATCAAAAATCAGCTTAAAAATCCTTCCTCGCTGTTTGCCTCTTTACACCGCCTTATTTCCATACTTTTGGGTTTCTTCATAAGTTTGTGATACATTGGTTTTCCTTCCTCTTTTTGCGGAGCTTCGTTTCCCTCCCTCTCCTCAACTCCATCACACCACTGCCGATGACATAGAAGCTTCACATTATCTGGTATACCCCTTCACACCACACCATGTATTGCAAACGCCCTGCACGATCATCACTGGGATTTAGGCCCATTTTGATACCCTTCTCCGTTATCCTAGAGTCTTGCCGAGTTTTTTTTTTGTAGCTTTGAGACAATACATCATGGCATTTGTCTGACGTGAACCTTGTGGGATTTGGGCTTGACGACTGGATGATGATTTGAAATTTGATGTAGTATGAGCGACACATAAATTGATGATGGATTAATGATGGGAGTGGTGCTTGTAGGACCAGAATAGGTATTACAGGTCTTCGAAGCGTAGTCATCAGTTTATTCGATGGGCACCCCTCATCACCGTCCTTCTGCCTGACTGTCCGTCCTTCTCTCTTGCTCCAAGCGCTCACGGACCATTAAGCTCCTGTATTTATCAATCTGAAGGGATAACCTCACCCACGGGGAGTCGAGCCACGATGCCAGAGTCCGTGTATGTTCCTGTTGCTGGGAGAAATACGGATCTACACTCACTACGGAACTTTCGTTTTGGGTCTGGAAAAGTCATTCAACGACTACAACACAGATCCCAAGAATACCGGAACCTGTAGTGCTCACATGGACACCGGACTACGACGACGGAGACGTTGCATATATCGCAGGATCTCCCCCTGTTCCTAACCCGCCTCCACCCTCTTTGGCTAGCGCATCTACGACATCTGTGGAAACGGTTATAGGGCATCCTTCACCGTTGCCTCCTCCACCTCCACCGTCTTTGGCTAGCGAACCGAGCAATCCTGGGCAACATTGGGCGTCAGCAGTATCCCTGGCGCATGCTACCGTCGGCGAAGGGTCTGATTCGAGAAGGGTATCCTTGCTGGACCAGGGAACTACGTTGGATACGGTTATGGAGGACAATCCACCCGAGTATGTCGTTCCCTTGTTCTATGCTGTCGAAGGTAGCGTACCTTAGCGGATGGCTTTGTCTTTCTGTTGTGGCGGTTTGTAGGTATGTTGAAGCAAGAATGCCGACCTACGCTTTGGACTACACGTTCTCGCCGATTGAGGGGGAGGGAGAAGCGATGCTCGTCATTCCACCTTTCGATGCACCCGATACGAGGCCGGTTTATTATATCAAGGTTACGCATGACTTGTTTGACCCGAGCTTTTTTGTCACGACTGTGAGGAGGGGTGGGAGGAGCGATGGTGCCGTTGTTGGAGATTTCATGTCAGTCCGCTTCTTGACTAACCTTTCTCGTGCTCGTGCTTGTAGATGTCGTTGACACGTGGACTTTTAAAGTACGAAGCCTGATTGCTCGGCCCTAGAAGAGACGATATACTTCAAAAAATGGGAAACTCATATCTTCAAGAAGCTAATTGGGGGGGCAAAGAAAGACGAGGTCCGTACATTGACCACTCACATCAGAATGACGTCTAAATCAGTTGGTTCCGCAGTTCCAATGGAAATTGCACAACAGTAATGACGGGCGCTTGCTTTGGAAATGGGACAAGCAGTGGACGGTCAGTTTCGTTCCTTTTCCTCAACATCCGGACACGCTGAAACGCGTCAATAGTGTCAACATGTTCCTCCAGGACTCACTGCCTTGAAGAACAAGAATTACGAGCTCCTTGCCCAGTTTTATCCGCCCCTTGCGATGCGAACGCCTTCAAGACCTGTCAAAGCGGCTCGCATGACCGTGTATCCTTCCGGACAAAAGTTCTTTGATGAGATAATCATGTCGGTGCTAATCCTGGAGCGGAAAAGGAGAATACCAGCACGGAGATAACGCTCAGACAAAACGGAAAATATATGTAGTATCCATCATCCTGCGTTTCATTCTTCACCGATGACGAGCTATCCGTGAAATCTCCATTATATAAGTGACACTAATGATACAGAATCCGTCATTGAAGATAAAACAAGAGTCAGACATTTGTCACCGGAGAGGCTATCGTCGTCTCCGAGAGGCTCGGCTCCACGCTAGGCGGAGGATACTCCTGTGCACGAGGAGTATACGGCTCAAGAGCCTGTGTTAACTTCTTCACAATATGCGAAACCAAACTCTCAAACATGTTCCGATCATCGCCGAACACCCACTGGGACTCCAAAATAACATCCGCAGGCGTCACCGTAAAATCAAACAACCATTGCATACTACACATCAACGTCACCCTCGTCGGCGGTGTGATTGAACCTTCGCGATCGGTTGTTTGGGCTTGACCTTGCTTTCGCCGCTCTTTACGTGACCATGTATTGCTGTTAGCTTGAATGAGAATTGGATTCATGCGAAAGGTGGTTAAAGGGGCTTTGGGGAATTCTTCTTCCTCGAGGATGATGGGCCGTTCGTTTGCGAGCACACGGGCTATGCTGCAAACTCCGAGGAGGGCAGTTTGGAGGTACTGGGCGTCAATAGAGCTGAAGGAGAGTTGGAAGTGGTGAGATAGAGTGTTGCGTATTGGTTGGAAGGAGTGAAGCGAGTTGTTAGGGTGGACCGAGAGGCGTCCAAATGACTGAATGAGGGGAGGGTTAGGGGTCTGGCGTGGGCATCATGCGAGGGATTAACATACGTCGGGAAGATGTTCGTTGGTGAAAGACCAGGCTATTCCCCAACGACGGGTTTGACCCTGGACGAACTCGGTCATCGCATATGTACGGACCTGTTGCCGCGACTCAGGGATAGCGGGGAGGTAGATAGTAATACTCATGCCTACCGAACGTTTGCGTAGCATGATAACAATTTCTGACATGGTGGACAGTTTTCCTACCATGGATGTATACCACCTTGACAAGAGTAGGTTGGAGGGGACAGCAACGACGGAGGGATTGATTTACCGGCACTTGAGCGTATGGCGTTCGCTTTCATCGATCATCTGACCGATGAAGGCGGCTTCCCCGCCTGGAGGGTATATCATTTCGGTGTCTGCACCTGTGCAGACCTATATTACGAGGATTAGTCCTGTCTCCTGGCGCGTCGAGGAAGGCTACTTACGCCGCTAGGAGGAAGCTCCTTCATTTCGGCGGACTGAGCAATTTCTGCCCTGCTGCTATAGAAAGGTGGATTGCACATAATAAAGTCGAACCTGAGGTGGCGAATTATTTAGTGGCACATGTCCAGGAGGGATGAGATATCTACGGAGGTCCTGAGTAATCCTCAAGCGGAAAGAGTATAGGTTTGTCGGGTGAGGTTCGCATAAGATGAATTCGGTCTTGTAGCTGGTTAACTTGGATGTTGTGTTCTGCGCAAGAATGAGATTTGGCATCGATCTCTAACATACATGTTAGATCAGGACTGTGCCGAGGAATGGGATAGCATGCTCACCAGTTGCTATAAAGTCCCAGGAGGGCTCCATTCTGCACGCTAGCAAGGGGTAAATCGCCGAAGCACCCGTTCCTCTGTGATGATATAAATATAAGCTCAGGCACCACCGCGAAGGGAACGGCGCATACATATCTATTCCGCGAATTGTGCGTATATCTTCCCGAAAGAGAAAGCGGTGTGCCCTAATAATGTCCTGTATCCAAAGGACATAGTTGAGCCTGGCAAATGTATGAGCCACACGAGTGTGTATAAAAAGAACACCACGAACCTGTTGGGCACCTGATATTATTGATTAACCTCAACACTTAAAAGTTTATCGAAGCGTGTCATCCCAATTACGTACTGGTGGGCACAGCCGATCCTCTGGTAAGGTAAGCTGAATTCTGAAGTCACGATAAAGCAATGCCTGTGTTAGACATCTACACTATTCCAGACATGATCAGGCACAGAAATAATAACGAGAGCATTATACATACCTCTGAGCTTGCTCATCATGAAAGTCTATCGTTTTCCATCGCGAGGGTGGGTTAGTAGGTATGAGACTGATGTCGGACAATGTCAATTTGGAAGAGGCGTCGCTCAGTGAGACGTTGCTTACTACTCGAGCAAGGGAGGGTAAGAGCGTGCGAGCTCTTCGAACTGAATTGGCTGCGAGTATATGTTTCTCTTATGCATGGGGGTGAGTGGCAACAAGAATATGTGTGGCGAAAGGGAACAGATTGTTTACTCAAGTGGGCACCTGTAAAGTCATGCATCCCCATCAACAAACACAAACTCCGACCCTCGTTCCCCTGTGCAACAACACACATCTGCCCTCCGTATGATCTTTACCGATCTTCCTCCTGAAATATTGCTTAAAATCATATCGTTGCTTGAAATATGTGATGTCGCCAGGATACGGCAGGTACCGCCCACGTCTCGGCAAATTCACCCCCTAAAGCTCGTCCTTTTTCGCAGTCGTGTAAACAGCTCCGGGACATAGCACAAGACAAGTTTATTTGGCTTTCTTTATTGGCCAATCAACGATTGCGCTATCCTATACCCCCATCCCTCGACTTTTTCAACTCCCCGACCGCGTCCACAGACCCCTCCACTCCAGAGCTTGAACATGCCGTTGTAACCACCCATCGCGTCGCGCGAGCATGGCCGCGGACGAGGCAACCACCACTTAAAGCGCAACCGAGGATGGGAGATATGCTGTTTATGTTGGAGATGTTCCTCGATCGGTGGTTGTTGGTGATCTACGCGGAAGGGTTGGTTTATCTTTGGGATACCATGTCGGATCCAATGGCACCACCCGGACGTTTGGGCACCACATCAAGAGCAAGAATCTGCGCCAAGTTGTCGGACGAGGACAAGGACAGACAAGCGAGGTGGACGTCTTGCGCTGCCCGAGTCACGGACGATGAGCAAAAGCTGGTTGTCTTATTGAACATGAAACCACCGTGAGTTTTTTTTTATCAAGGCTTGATGGTATAATTAACGAAAGTGTTCTCAAAAAGGCCAGCTCTGTGCCGTGTCTACGAAGTTACCCTGAAATCCAATACGTCCTTCAAGCTCCTCATGACAGTGCGATTGTCTACACCAGAGATTATCCGAACGATCAGCTTCTCCGACAACATGCTTATATTATCTCGTGGAAGCGCTATTAACCTTGTCGATATTGCCAAGAGACCTCGCCGGGACCTGCTGGTTCTGTCGCCCTACACGGACGATCTTGAAGACATGGTGAGTAGTACTCTTTGATATGTTTAACTTTGAGCGCGCCCCTTACATGTCCCCTAGTGGAATGGTACAATCGAGATCCGGATGTTCAATCGCTACCTATTCGTCTTCAAGGCCCGCTCTATTGAGGTTCACAACATGGACCGCCTCCTCGAAACCACACAACGCGAGTTCACCGCTATTCCCTTCGCTAAGCACTTCTTCCAGAACACAACTTTCCGGGACGTCAAATTCTCGACTCCAACGATAACCCTGGACAATCCGTTAGAAATCAAATTTCAGGTGTTTGCCTACGACGTTCTTCAGGGCCTCTTCAACTTTGCAATCCACTTACAAGTACATCCTGATTATCCACCACTCTTCTCCGTCACTTTGTTGAATATTTATGCCTTGACGAACCACGTTGTTTCGCAATTCTCTCGCCTACTCTCCGATCCGGATCTCTTGACCCCATCTCCCACACCTACCAATGAGACAAGAAGCCCATTTCGACAGACAAACCTTAGCTCGAGGGGCTTTGTTAGCGCATATGCAGTGGGACCTCGGGCGAAGCGGGCTGTCTGGGTTGAGCGTATCCGTGGAAGCACACTTAGAGAAGTTCAGATTTGGAGTGACACTGGTATGTCTACTGGTGAGGAAGCAACCAACGGGCCTCCTGGAGAGATCGAGAGAGTCGCCGTGCACAGGATAAATTCACCAGATTTGAGAGGTACATCATTCTTCCCCTCCGTTGACGTGGTTAGCTTATCCATCGTGTTACAGAAGACATTATTCGTTGCACCTTAAGTGAATCTATGGGGTTGATTGTTCTGGGAAATCGTGCGGGCGAGATATCTTTGTTGGATGTGGATGTGGATGCCTAGCTTGGGAAGCTGTTTCATCTATTCCGAAACTAGAAGATACGGGTTCTACCAAGGACGGTCGACCTGTGAAGCGATGCTCAGTGATCGTGGCCCACAAGATAGAGTAGATTATTGACAGCAATGCAATGTAATCTCTACTCCTCCCATCTCATATACCACCAGTACCACCAGTATACTTGTGTACCCTTCATGGCTTTGAACGCAGGTGTATGTATCTCATTACAATGACCACTACGACAATAATCATATAGCACTTGGAATAGAGCCACAAACCCGACTTGAGGGTGACAGTACAATCACTTGAGGCCAATCAAATCCTTCTCCCTTGGGCCACATGGATAGTACAAATACAAGCTGTATATCAGTGGTGCACACCTCAGTTCAGGTTTCTGGGCACAAACTAATTAATCATGAACATTGCCTCGGCAAACCTTTCTAACTGCCCCAATGACCTCATCACAAATTTCCTGGGTTTGTAACATGGCCATATAAGATATATCTGATGCCCATCTTTTGTATTGGTGCCCACAATCTGTGATAATCTGGTTATGGGGAATATGATAACAGATATTGTTAGGAGTTGTTTAGTCAGTGTTGTAATACAATCACCTGTGTGACTCTGCTTGGACAGTGCTGCCAGTCAGTCAGTGTGGAATAACCAGCTGTCTTCAGACAGAGACTCTCTGCACATTCACCAGTCTGTTGACTCTTGCTAGTGCTAAATTTTATGATTTCAAAAAGTTTCATGGAGACAGTCAGAAGCATGGTTACTAAGAGTTACCTAGCAACTTAGATGCCACCTTTTGGTATCAGGCTCAAAGCCAGTATAATCCTGCAAGAGGAATATTGCAACAGATACTATGAAGAGTGTTATAATCAGTGGTGCAGTACTGCCATAAGCACAGTTCTGCACCAGTGGCCCTGTCAGTCAGCCAATGTGAGATAATCCATGGTGTTCAGCTAGAAAGAGTATATTGAAGAATAAGTCAGATAAGTGCCATTGGTGCAATGTCTGAGTGATCACTACTTAAATGCCATGGGGATCCAGCAGGCACTAGGATGAACAAGAATGATCACATAATTGCCTATTCAAGATATGATACAGTACATTTGCAGATGTGCAAAAACATTCTATCTACTAGTATAGTGTTCCAGAACACCAATCTGAGTCAGTTCATTGCATAGTGAGTGCATTGGGTAGCAAGCTTCTTGTATGAAACATGAGAATTTGGTGCAGAGGTGACATGGTTAGGAAAAATTCTGCTGAAGAGAGTGTTGAGTCACTTGCAAGCAGATTTCCTATTTCAATGAAAGAGAAGGGCCTACTGATTCCACCATGTGAGAAGTGAGTTCACATGAGTCTGTGATGCAGCATCTTTGATATCTTCAAAGTAGTCCACATTAAAGTTATAAAATCCATGAAAACTAAAACTGTTGTAGGTTTCTACCCATATTATGGCATCAGTCAAGTTGGAGTGGCAAATATTCAAGGTACTTACAAGAAGTAGCCAGTGACTGTGAAGAAAGCTCTGCTCCATGCTGCCAGAATCCCCAATATCACTGGGGTACAGACAACACAAGAAGTAACTTTCACTGGTGTTAAAATCAGATGTCCCATTTTGGACAGCTCCTCAGGCCCTTGAGGGATATTAGGCAGAATAATTATATGGGTAAGGTTGTGCTACATACTCATCATTGTTCCAGTCAATTTCTATAAGGTATAGAAGCTTTCCACAAATATCATGTTGGAGACTACAGTTGGCATGAGTCTTGGGATTGAGTCACTCTGGAGTTATATGTATCATTCAGCCAGTTGGCAATCTCCCATTTGATGTGACTATTGTCATCATTATGAGCTGAGCTGCCACCTTCTTGCAGCTATAAGTTTGTTGGAGCAGTAACCTACATACATGCATGGTAGTAGATATGGTAGTTCACTGGGTTAGTCTTGCAGGTGAAAACAAAAAATATTGCTTTTAGCCTCTACTCAGAATTATATTCACATTCCATTGTAATGTTGAAGTGATTATATGCTGATGACTTGAGGGAATGTAGCATCTAGAATATAAACAAGTAAGTACCTAGTATTGTTCTAAAGTCATTTGTTACTTACCAATAATTTTCTCATCATCCAATTCCCACTCCTCAATATCTCACTGATTTTTGGTGGACATATTTTTCTGGCACTGGGACAATATAACTGAGAATGAAGGTTTTGCAGGCTCTTCATCATTGGATGATATCTCTGGAGCTGTGGAGTGGAGAAATAAAGGGTAAAAGCTCTACTTCCAGTAGAAATGTTAGTCTGAGCAAAAGAGTAATGGCTACCTGCAGGAGTGGGGATTTTTGACCCTTTCACTTGGATTTTCTTGGCTCTGGGAGGCATTTCAGCAGTGTTAGTGTAGAGACTGATGATCAGTTGCTCATGAAAACAGCAACCTCACATCATTCTCTCACTAATCCAAATTGTGGAATGTACCTTGTTGGAGCACCTGTTGTTGAGCTGCCCATCACCATGTTTGGGTCCTACTATTTGAGTTCCTAAATCTTATTGTTGCCATGCCTATGCATATTCACTTCTACATTTCTTCTATCTCTGCCAGTCCCATGATTGTATGCTCATCTATTATCTTATGTGTAGTGGTATTCAAGTAGCCTCATCTCATGAATTTCACTCATGTTTCAGCCCATTCCTCCTCTGTCTTGCTCTCACTTTCTCCTTTGGCATTTAATATTGTATACCACTTGTTCCACCTTCATACTTCCTTTAATCTTCATGGTTTACTATTTTATTACATTTCTCAGCCAGCTTCAGCTTATGTACCTTCTGTTTTGCCTCATCTATGCCCTCCCACTTTGAGATCCCCATTCAGATATGTATCTCTGCTCATATATAAAGAAAAGTGCATCATGTATTAAGGTAGTGAATTGTACCCCATTTTTGAGCTCACCTCACTGCTAGATAATTAGCCATATGAAGTCCCCTCTCCCATTTTCAGCAGTAGTTTAATGGGTCTCATTTTGTTTCAACTGAGCCTCTGGTTTCCCCCTTCTTCCACCTTGTGTTTCTGTTTCTGGTATTTCAGTTATGAAGCCCAGTGGTCATTGGATTCAACTGCACTCACTTTGTCTGAACCTCTAATGGAGGTTACCACTCTTCATTAGAGCAGTGGATGATGTGTTGAGGGTGTGTACAGGGCTGAAGACAGCAAGGACAGGGTGTAAACAACCCTGAAGTTGGGTCATTAGTGTCATCTGACCACAAATTCACTCAGAGTTTGAAATAAGCCCAAATTTAATACTATTACCCAGAAAACCAGTTTCTATCTATATATCCATATCTGATCCAATCCTATCTGTGGGAAACAGATGGATAACTGGTACCCAACTGGGTTTTGGCTATCCCTGAGTCCCTAACATACTTTATCCATAAACAGCAAGCCCACTGTACCTGACACCTACCTTAGACTACCATTACACACTTCTTTCACTTAGGGATGGTTGATTTAGGCAATGATGTTGAGTATGCAATTGGAGGCTAGTTTTGAATTGGTACTCACTATGAGATCTGGGCTACTCAAAGGTTGGCATTGATGGGTACTTGATTTGAGGGGAGTAACCAACATTGTCCTGTACTTGGTAGTCTTGGAGAAAGAATGCCTAGTTCATGGGTGAACTCTGAGATTCATGATAATGATTTGTGAGGATCATTCACTAGACTATGCATCACACACTTATGACAAATCAGGAGAGACTTATAATGCCAGAGGCTTTGGGGTTTTGGAACATCCTTCACTAGCTATACACCAATCAAGAATCAGGAGCAAGTGATTGCCAACCAATTTCTTCAATCGTGAGAATTTAAGTTAGTTCTACTCAGCACTGTACATTCAACAGTAATATGCTTCACAGGAAGTTTGTTAAAAGCCTTGTGCTAAGAGTCCACAGACAGACAGAGGCCATTTCTCCCCATGGCCAATAATATGTGGTACATCTAGCCCTTCAACGTGAAGGAAAGGCCTTATCTCGACATTGCAAACAGCACTGGTCGGGCGTGAAAACATCTAGGAAACTTGACTCGTCCAGCATAGATGATCACCGAGGTTTTGAGATCATGTACTTCTCAAATGCCCTGCTGGGAAAGAAAAATCCATATTATGCAAGAACAATTGCTTGCTTTGGATCAACAGTTTTGGATCATGGACACAATCTGGAGATTGTTGCGGAAAATATATTTCTCGAGTCGCAACAATTCATTTGTTGAAAACATTAGCAGTACATTTCTTTGTATCTTACAACTCCAAGCAAAAAATTAGCCTAGAAATCACCAACCCAGCTAAATCCCCATTGCTGGGTGGGAGTACCCTCAGATGGAACGAGCCGAACCTATGGTCGAGATCAGTGCCTTAGCCCATACTGAAGTCAAAAGGAAGAATGACTCACAGGACCGGGATGACCATCGCTCGTCCAAAGTAAATCATGGTCGGGGAATGAAATCTAGTAAAAAGTCTGAACTCATGATCACAAGGGAAGGAAAAAGCTTAACCGACATGGAAAAGGCTGGCACCTGAGCTTTGAATATACCATGCCATTGGCGTACCACCTCCAATTGGCCTACCCTAGAGAGAAGTCAGTCGATGAACATTAGTTGGCCACTAAGAAAATCCCACTCACAGGGGATGGTGTCGCCCAAACACTTATTCCAGTTGCGATATTAGTGATGGAAAAACCCGCTTTGCCTGGCTCTTGAGTGTCCAGTCGCCACTGAGAAAGAGCTGAGTGATCACCTAAGTATGAGGAACAAAGGTAACTACCTTGGTAGCGTCCCCTTCTTGGTTATCCAGCAAGAGGATGCGATCATCTTGGACATTCAGCCAAAGGCCTTCGCACGAAATCCTCCAAACACCAGTTGTAATCTGCAGGCTACACTTTCAGCTACGAAGCGCCAGTAGTTTGAAAGAGTAAGGACAAGCTAACCTCCATGGTATGTTTCGGCGAGTACCTCTTACAGGGAAATGGAGTGTTAGAGTGTTGGGATTGGAGCGAGTACGTCTGTTTCTTTATAACAAGTTCCATGGCTTCCAGGCTGTGTCCTGACGGAGCATTGGCCCCGAAACGTTCTCAGAATTTGAGGAAATGAGGTTGTTTGCATTTATCAAGTGGAGCGTACCAGAGAACTAAGGGTGCTTCTGGGGGAAAAGAAGCCTTGATATTGGAAAACTGTTCATTTCCGCTGAGGACAAGTTGCAGTGGAGCCTTGCTCTCGGCAGCTTCGCAATTCATTTAGACAAAAGGTGGAGAGGAAACAATTCCTTTCGAGTTAGCTAAAAGGACGTGATGCTAATTGACAGAAAGGGGTGGTCCTGTGTCGAGGTCAGCAGGTGTTTGGGTGGACCAAAAGCAAAAAGCAGGCTTGAAAGGAGGCTTGGAAGCGATCCGATCCGAGTAGAGGCATTGAAATAGATACCATAACTCAATCGTCTCGTCTAGTGGGATGACACTTTCCCTCACTTTCCTCCTTACCACCTCCTGTAGCATCTGAACTCAACAGCTGATGGAAATTCAACCTCCTACTCAAAACGGGATAAAACATTTGTGCGACCACCGAAAACTTGGACCAGCCAACTTTAACAAAGGATTAAACAAATCAGACAGTGACTCTGGGACGTGCTTTAGTGTAAAAGGCATAGAGTATAGTCATCTTCCATCCATGGGCATGTATAAAGCGTTTCCTTCGCTCTCAGCAGTCAGACGACAGGCTAGGATCAGCATATACTATTTCCTATCCAAGGTGACCGATAACAGCGATAGCGGAGCAATGGACATGTATACATACTTTGTTCATGAACGGCGAGCCCACCGCACTTGACACCTACCTTAGACTACCATTACACACTTCTTTTCGCTTGGGGACGGTTGATTTAGGCGTTGATGTGGCCAGCGACGGGGAAATGAAGGAGGTATCTCTAAAGAACAAAGAATCACCACACTACAACATACACAACTATGATACAACAAAAAAAAACGGCATTCATCGATTCCATCCAGCCCAGCAATTCAAACAATCCGAATCACCTCCGCAAAATCTCCTCAACGTCCTCCGCACACTCCTCCGGACGCCTGAACACTCTCAAAGGCACATGCCCAGGCATTTGCGTCCGCGCTCGATTCACACGCATCTGCAACTCCACCCGCTTCTTCTCGTTCTCTGTCCTCCAACTACCACCACTTCCTCCACTCGAACCACTACCACCACTTCCCCCAACACCGCCAACACCACTAACACTATTCCCATAACTAGAACCGGTATTTCTTCTTCCACTAAAAGGGCTAAAAGACGAGAGTGATCCGAAACGGGAGTAAGGGTCCGAGGATTTGTAGAATGACGCTGACGAAGAGGAAGAAGTTGAACTCGTTGAACGTGTTGACGATCTCGATTCCAAGTGCCTATGTCCATGCACATATTCGGCGGGTATATGCGAATCTAAATCCGTCGCGGAACCTTTCACATTCTCCTCGGTCAGAGTAAAGGATGAAGAGGAAGGAATACAGAGTGGAGGAACGGGCGGGGGAGGGGTTGTGATGTACCGTTCTGACGGTTTTAATGTAGACGCAGTAGACGTAAAGCTAGGGAAAGAAGGAAAATTTTGTTGTTTCGGTGTGTCGTTGAATTCGTCCTGCGGGGGTTCCTCGCTTAACGGGCCATTGGTGAACACTCCCATCCTGTTTGCATGCATATTCGTGTCCACAACGGGGCGTGTGCGAGAGGAGACGTTTGTATGCGTTGTATCCGAAAGTGTCCGTTTCATACGTCCCGGTGTCGATGCTGCGTATTTACTTCCTCTGACACCTCCCATATCCGCTCCTGGTCCCGCCGCCGAAAATGGTACTGAGGGGGATATCGAGGGAGAACTTGCACTGGAAGTACTCGGAGTACTCGTAATGCTCGTGGGGCTGTATTCTAACAACGGACCCTCTCCAGTCCTCCCAACACCAGGCCCTTTCCACCCAGTCGGGTCATCAATCGGTGGGTAACACTGTTCTTCAGCGTCGCGTATGAACACGGCAAGAATCTGTTTTGGGCGTTCTCGCGCAAGACTACGTGACAGGTCAGAAAACACAAATACAGTGGGCAAAACCCAAGTGAGCGAGGGAGGCGTGGTGAGTAAATAGGAGAAGGGGAAGGTAAGGTAAGGACTCACTCGGCGTATAGTTCCAAGTCCTGTTCCCCTGAGTCGCCGATAAGTATGAAACTGGAATCAGGGAAGGAGTCGAGGATATCGACTACCCCTGCACGCTTGCGTGTTGCTGGTGTGGAGAGAAGTCCACTGAGGAGGGATCGACCAGCATATGATTTGAGTTTAATTGATCCTGGATATGCGATCAGCACGATCGAAGGAAAGAGAGGTATACAGAGGGCTTGGAACGGACCTGGTGGTAGCTTCGATATCTCGAAAAACTCACGCAAAAGCGAAACATATTCATACGGGCCATTAGACTGAAAATGACATCAACCAAAACCAATACAAGGACGCGAAGAAGACGCGGAATCACGTACCACATAATGAAACCTGACCCCCCTCTGCCACATGCTCGAATACCACTCCCCCATACCGGGAATAACCCCGTCCTTCAACTCCTTAACGAAAACGTTATGGAATACCGCGCGAGCACCTTCTGTGACACCGGACATCTTGACTGTGTCATCAATGTCGGAGATGACGCGAATGGGGGAGTGTGTGATAGGGACCCGAAGGTGGGAGGAGGCGGTTGAGGTGGGTGTGAGGATGGAGATAAGGGAGGAAGTGAGAGAGGTGAGGGAGGTGAGGAGATTGTGCAGATGGGGATGTGAGTTGAAGTGAGAATGGGGGTGGGAGTGGGATTGAGAGCGTGGAAGGCGGGAGGATGGCGCGTAGGAGGGTATGAAGTACGGAGGAGTGGATGAAGAAGACGGAGTGTCGCGTGAAGTTTGGGAGGGGTGCGAGGTCGGATGTGGAGATGAGGGGGTAGACGCCGAAGGGCCGATAAGGGGAGGGGGAAGAAGTTCCGCCACAATGACAAGGTCGTGTTCTTGTATCGGTTCACCGAATGCTATGTGCAATGCTTTGGGGTGTTGACAGAGGTCCTCCCAGTTGATGCGGAGGCGCGCGTTAAAGCTCCCATCCACGCCAGTTGTGACATCTTGCGTTGCAAGTGGCCGGTGTTCACTCTCGTCTGCATTAGGGTCACGGGGATTGTTTGCGTGATTGTGTGGTGACGCGAAAAGGTGCAGGCGGACTGTACGGGACGGTAGGGTCGAAGACCAGAACAGCTGTAGGCGAGATTCGAGATTGTAGTGTAATTTCTGGAGGACATCAGCTGGAGTGTTGATTTCCTTAGGCGGAAGTATGGGTGAAGGACACTGAGACCGAGAAAGTGGAGACGATGGCGACGGCGACGGCGACGGGGAGAAGTCTGAAGTCTCGGAATCGGAATCGGAATCTGCGTGTTTAGCGCGCTGAAGCTGTTGATCTAACACTTTTACTTGAAACTCGTCTGATACTTGGTTGGATGTCGGAGGACAGTTTAGTAGTTCTTCAGTCGAAGTTGTAACACCGGGAGATGAGTGATCTGCAATTCTAGGTAGTGAAGCAAAGCCTTCAGCATATATGAGATAACGCAGCTGTAGTAGTAGAGTTGAATGCGCACCTTTTGCAAAGCGAATGAAAGCACGCTGAGACCGACTAGCCTGTTCCATGGGTCGACAACTAATGGCATATCCAGATACGAACACTTCAACCTCGAATGGCACCTGTTCGTTATCCAGCCCAAGTCTCGGCCTACCTTCATCCCGATAACGACGTACAGCCCAGCCTGGAAACAATGTCAAGATCTCGTTCCTTGTGTTTCCCTGGTTGTAACGTCCCCTCCCCCGAATCTTCTGTGCCGCCCAGGTGCGCCAAGTCTGTCTCTCGTCGTCGGTTGCGCCAACAGCATTGGTAGGACGCGAGAGCGGGGTTGCTAGCCTGGTGGACGAGTCTTTGAGGAAGCCCTTGACAGAGGAAAGTGAGAGTCTGTTTGAGGCGGATGCGAGGTAGCGCCAGGAGGAGGAGGAGGGCGACATGTCTGGTTGGGACATGGTTGAATGGGGGTTGGCCTCAGCTGCGCAACTCCATCCTGCAACAAATCTAACAACATTTCCCGCCTTTATTTTTGTACCTCAGTCACGTCACGCTCTATCATGAACTCTTCCAAGTTCGTTCCAAGACCGCTCGCAAATGCAAACTACCCCACTGTAAGGACTCTCAACCTCTACAAGACCGTCTTCCGCGACCCCTCCAGAAGTGGAACATTTCGCACCCTTGGTTGGGAAAACCCCTCCGTCAGGATTGCAAACACCGTCACTTGGTTGCTGCGAAATGCGAGGCAGCAGGGACTAGCTTTGAGACATGACGGATATGCACGCGTACAGGACCTGGTGAATGCTTTATCCTGCCTCGAGAAGAAAATCTTACCTTTATCCAGTTAAAACACCCCCGACTCATGAATCTCGACTTTCCAACCATCGAACGGGCGGTCCAAAGGTTCCGACCACACCGCCTCAGACTCACCTACGCGCCCCGTAACACTCCATACGGAGACCCCCGCCCCAACTCGCAGTTGAATTGCTGGTGGATAGGTCTGCAACCAACAACCCGTGAGGAATACGTGCGCCATTACTTCGTCTTCATACCACCCCAAGCGACCAATTTGATTCCTTATAGACTGACAAACGAATAATCGACCTGGATGAAGTTCCAGACATGATATACCGCGCTCCTACAAAAGAATGGCCAAGCCTATGTGGGCCCTTTATCCCAGACATCACACCAGAACTTATATCACCTATCCCTCTAGATAAAAGGGGCATCTCCCGTGGTTCATCCACCAACATCACCCTAAGCACCGAAAATACCCTTCCTATCCACTGTACGTCCACCCCTCGCAAGTTTCCTCATACCAATATCTATCCAACCTTTACAGATATGGGCGACCACACATTTATTCGCATGAACCCCCACAAAATCCTCAACCACTCTGACATCAAACTCTACCGCTCCCGCACCCTAACCCCCAAACGCGGAAACAAAATCAAAGAAATTGTCACCTCTCCCGCACCTGTCATCCTCCCGAAGATGTTTGAAGCTGCGATGCGTGTCGTCGTACAACGGTTTCCTTTGATCCTCCCAGACAAACAGACTTCGAAGACGGGTAGGAAGAAGCGGAAGAAAGAGGAGAGGAAGTTTGTGGTGGAACAACCTGGTTTGGATACCTTACGGAGGTTTGGGTATGGTGATATCATAGACAGTTCGCGTTTGGCGGTAATGCCGAGGCGGCAGAAAGGGAAGGAGAAGGAGGAGAGGAAGGAGAAGAAAGCGATGGAGAAACAGCAGCAAGAGAGGGAGAGAAGGAGACCAGCAAGAGAGAAGGAGAGGAAGGAAGGGGAGAGGAAGGAAAACCAGTCAGAGGTACAGGAGGGAAAGGTGAAGGACATAGTGAAGGCGAAGGAGCCCGAGGAGCAAGCGGGGTCAGAATCGCGATCAAGAGGGCAACATCGGATTAAAGATCCACCACCGCATTCGACGATAAAACTGGAATCGGAATCTCCTTCATAACTTGGATGTCTCGCTCAGTTTGCCCGTTACAGTTACCCTAGATTAATGCACCTCACAGCTCCTTCAACAAGTAATGATAAGTCCCCATACTGAACTGGAAATTAAGTTACTCAAGATGCAACAAACTGTTCTTAAGCATTTAGTCTTCGCAAGTTAAATCGCTAAAGGCGTCCAGTCAAATCAAGTACGCCCAATCATACGGCTGTGGCTTGAAGGATGAAGTTGATGAGACATGCATGCTCATCTACATACGATGATTAGCACCATTAGTCGAGCCAAGACCCAAGATGCTTCCTCGTCATCTCCCAATAACTCCAACTTCAGCTTCCTCGACCCGACCACCGCTTTATATGACCACGCCGTCAAAATGAAACTTATCCTCCAATTCTAAATCGCACTACTGGGCTGAGACGACGCCAAGGTCCAGAGGAGAAATGGCTCCGCGATCCAAAAATCATCAATTATACATTCTTCCCTCACCCTCTCTCTTCGGATGATCTCCCAGGTATCACGATTGGCGTATTGGGAGAAAAGGAACAGAGTTCTCAGTGAACGGACTCGCGTTTTGTGGCAGAATGGCGTTTAGTCTACGCAGTAACATAGTTTCTGCTCGTGAAGCTTCCGGATATGTTCCTGTAGATGATCCGCTCCGATACGGAGAAACTCAAATCTTACCTGGGGTGCTAGCCCAGAAGGAAAATGCGTCGAAATCACTCTCTCGCCGACTGCTCTCTTGCGGAAAAGAAGTTCTAACTGAAAAAAGTTCCACATGGATCTTCTCCTCGTCTAAGTTATTTTTATTGTGACGGGTACGCGATCTCAACCGTCCAGCCAGCGTAATCAGACTGAGGCTTGGGATATTACGAGGGGGGGGGGTGTCAACTGGAAGGCGGGTAAAATACTTCAGAGACATACGCCGAGTGGTACCGTACACCACTAACGAATACGGGGAGATGACTCGGCGGGAACCTCATCTGTCACGTCCGGGCGGCTATTCATTATAAGTACCCACCGATAGTTTGCAGACGCGGGTCTAGTCTTACGCCAACGTATTCTCATTTTGGATGGTTCCACCCCTGTTTGACGTCAAGTACCCACTGAGTGCATTTACTCCGAATTTCCATGTGTTCGTAAGCGTGCTCGCTCGAGCGAGCACTTGAGACCTAGCCTGATGTTGGCAAGTTGAGCCAGAGTCACTAGGGTATTTATCTTCCACCCAATGGATGTCCTCAACGTTATGCTATTCTGTAACTTGGAATCGTTTTGCAATTTTTCCTTTTTTCCCTTTTTTTTTTTTTTTGCTTCCGACGGCAGCCTGTACAACTGGTTTTATTGTCGAGTAAACTAAGTCCATGCTTTTCGAGGTTGAAACAGGGCACGGGGCCCAGATAACTTTTCTCCAGGTCGTAAGATTCCGATGTCCGACATGTACCAGCCGCATCAAAGTTTGAGCTCTAGTATACCTTCGACCCACCCCGATCCAAGATATCAGAAAACAAACTGCTACATTCGTCACTAGCTGCTTGGCCCAGACAACTGTAGTAACTTTTAGGTTGTTGGAGGACCACCCAGGAATTTCATAATCCAGGTCCGGCCGCTTTTCCTGCACTTCCGCCAATGCCTTAGTAAAGAAGCGCAACATGGCACGGGGCCTGCGAGGTGATCCAAGAAGAGTTAGTCGTTTCAACCGAGGGAAGAGTTTCGTCGACGTTCCGTTATGCTCCACGGACGAGAGCTTTTCCAGGACTTCAACAAGGAAGCCGGCCTGGCAATGCCTCAGGATGAGGTATTCAATTGGGAGCGTGTTTGGGATGGGGTCGATAAACGAGAACGATATAGCGAATAGCGAATAGGTCCCTGGAGAATGAATAATTGGTCATTTGCAAGGTTCGGATGGTGGAAGGCAGACTTGAGAAAAAGGTGGTGCAGTCCCCCATGTCGGACGGATGCTCGTGTCCGCCTTCAATCAACTCCAAACGTTCGATCACGGGCAGATGGACATATTGGAACAGCCTGATCCCCCAGGCATCCTCACGCGCTTCCTACTTGAAAGATCGCAGCGACGGAAAAGTGGTATGGTGCACCAACCACGACGGGTCTTCGTTCCGTGGCTCCATAGCATGAGTGCAGGTGAACTTGACCAAGGCCGGGCACTGAAAAAGCATACGAGCACAGACGTCGACAGGCATTCTCCTCAACTCCATGACGGTAATATTGGTTAGAGGTGGGAGGTGGGATCTCACTGAGATGCAAATGGTGAAGGGATGAGCAGTTGGTGAGGGATAGCACTATGTCATAGCCCCAAGCAGAGTGAAGTCCGAAAGTGGGTCGGCCCCTTATTGTCAGTTTGCTCAACTGCGATGGTTGCGGACCACATTCCATCCATTTCAGGCGTGGTTGAACGAGGTGCAGCTCTTTGATTCTTGATAGGTGGTTGGATAACAACTCGTCGACAGAGGGATCCACTAGCGCAGAGACGTCGTCGTTGTCTAAATTATCGAAGAATCTAATGTCCAGTATCAACGGCAGTATCCCTGATGTCTTTAGGGCGTGTGTCATGAAGAAAAAACCACGATTCACCCCTTCTCGTGTCACTTCGATGTAGATAAAATCCCACAATTGTGGGGTTGATCGAGCCATCTGGCGCCACTGCACTGAAACAGCACAAAGGACCAACACAAAGAAATAACCGTCCCGTTTCGCCGCATCAAGACCCATGGGAGGACTCTCCCTTTGTTTTTGTGAGCAAGCGTGTTGGAAAATGAGGGATAAGGTTTCTGGTGGTAAGTTTCCTATGGGCGACTGGGTGGCGCTCGGCACTGGTTGCTCCTCGCGAGGCTGGTTGATAACATCCTGCAGCTGGGGCATCTCGTGATCCGATTGGGTTTGGTTGCGGATCCAAGTGGATGGAGGTGAGGGAGACACGCAAACTTCCCGTTGAGAATGGTAGGGACAAGTGGTTTGAAGTTCCTGTGGAGAAAGCAGGATGGAGGAACAAGGCCAGGGTCCGAATCTTTATTTGCTGTTCGTAATACTCCTTGATTCACCTTCGATAGGAGGACTGTATCAACGACGCGCTTGTCCATTCAAAACCAAACTGTCACCCGGACATTTCTCCTTTAGAGCTGTAATAACTATCGTTGACCCGTACTAGCCAGTACCTCGGACAATCACACCAAGCCAGAACACGTTTCCGAAACGTTGGCATCAATCGCTCACTTGTAATGAGTTTCTACAACATGGGAATTATTAGTAGTTCCTTATAAGTTACTGGATGTGAAGGCTGTAAACACGGATTTGTATAAAAATTATGGGGAAAAAACTTGCCTGATATACCCCTGCAGTAGATCCTATAAGGACGAAAATACCATCTCGGCATTCCTGTGCAGCAAGATCGAATAGAGCCTCGTACTCATCATTCCCACATACATGTCCGCGCTCTTCTATTCCTTGGTTTGGGCCTGACACATGAGGCCTTGAGGTCGATCAGCAATTCTGGGCCAACGGACACGTCGTGGCTGTGGTCCTGGACTAGCAGGACTACATCGCAGCAATCATCTTCAAATTCCGACACGGTGAAGGTCGTCAAAATGACATACCTAGTATTACTTTGAACCGCTCAAAATTTACGCCAATGCTGTGAATGTATGCTAAAATCATGTGAAATATTTCAGGAATATATTTGGTGAAGTGATACAAATGTTTATTCAAAGTAAGGGAGATGTCAGTTTTTTTTTATTAACCAAATTTGAGAGCCATTTTATTCCAACCCCCGGGCTATGCAACTTGGGGGCTGATAGGGGCCATCCACGCCTTGATACCCGCCAGGGCATCTTAAGCTTCTTGGCGGGGAGAGAATCACTGAGTGGTCTGCTCGTTCGTTGCGATTTAGGTTCATATCATTACCCGGTTCGGGTTTGTTTCTAGAGGCGCGTGGGATAAAGAAAGTAGACAATCAGAGAGAGGGAGACCTAGTCGTTTATTTAGCCGGAGATGTGGAGTAGACGAGACGACCAGGATAGAATAAGGGGGCTGTTGAAAGCATTGCCTAGCCAAGCGGTGTCAATAAGCGGTTGAATGGGCTTAGCCTTATAATTATCAGCCCTTTCCTAGCCATGATATGGAATGTCTACTATAGTGATGAGAAAAGCGAGGACTTCGTAGATCAGGGATAGAAGGAAAGATGAAGGACCTGCTTAATGATTGACAGAGGGTCTGGGAATCGACAGCCAACTTTCAACTCAGTCGGGGGCAATAATCCAGTGATCGGTTCAGACTTGCATTATTCGAGAAGCTAGGCTAATGGTGGCGAGAAGCCCACTATGTCTCAGGTGTCAAGGATGTGGCACTGACCAATCCTACTTGGGCGATTGCCACCCTTCTACCAGGCAATTCGGGCGACCAACGTTTGTGACTGCACCTCTCAGAGCGTCGTGGTAGTTTTCTGGGTTTGGTGGTGTGTTTTGGCTTCAGGAAGGGATCGAATAATGATTGGTGCTTGCTGTACTTGAATGAGTAATCGCATTCAAGATGACAACCGTGGCTGAACCCTGGCTTGAGTGGGACATGTTGGTGTCGATATATACATGGTTTAGTGTCATTAGTTGTTGCATGCGAAGAGGAAGAGAGCTTGCGAAAGGTGTGGGGTTCAATTTTAGCTACTAGAGCAAATCTTATGGGTACATAACTTGATCGCGGTGTGCTCATATGAATGAGGTAGAAGCCGCAATCCAGGGGACATGAGACAGATCAGTCGTGCCCGGGTGGCACCCCGGATTCTATTGAACGTAACACCGGTGATGAGACAATGGTCCCAGTAGCCGAGCTATCCCCCCTGAGATTCCATCAGAGAGGCTGACAAGCACGAACGTTCGAAGGATACGCCAGGCGAGGGAATCGCCAGTGAATAGCAGACTGCTCTCCATTGGACCTAGAGGGGTTGATAGCACTTAGTAGCAGAGAATTCTTGAGTGAAAGTAACGCGGTACTTGGACGCTATAATTGCATGTAGCAAGACAAATCCAAGCTTCTGGGGAGTGTAGCATCTTCGTGTAACGTTTAGTGTTCTGGATATATGATATATGGTCAGATATGTCCTTCACCAAGGTACGGAATCGAGTGTAATCAAGTGTTGCGTTTTCAATGAGGGCAATAATGATGGCAGCAGGTGGCAGCATGGCTTGCACGTTGTTGACTGCGGCGTATTGTGAAGTATCGGGTTTCGAGCCGGGGTGATAGACGCCTAATGATACTCCATCTGTAGGTCGTCGATGGATGCTCTTCGCAGAAAAAGAGGCTTGGAGACACCTCCGTTTCGGAATGTTCTAGTCGCAATTGCATATAGGAACATTCAGAATGGTTGTGTCCAAGCAGACTTCTGGGTCCACGACGTCCATGCATATCACGGAGGTAACGAGAATTACAGTTTGGATTTCTTTGTTACAAAGGTGATGTCCTTGAGCCACTGTGCTCTGCTATCAGCGTAAACTTCTTTCTTAGGGGCTAACGATTCCTTCAGTGGACCAGAACCAGAAAGATAGAGCGAGAACGCACCCCATGCTTGATGTCCCTCAATAGCACTGGGCTGGGCAATGATAAAGTCGCCTTTCGAGGGCTTGACAAACAGGGAAGAACCACAATTGATGCAGAATGACCGGGTGATCGTGTTACCGCTCTTGGTGTTATTATCCGAGTAATGACGGATGGAGGTTGCACCTTCGGTTATCTTGAGTTGCTGAACAAGGTTTCAGCGCCACCAGTGAAATGAAGTGGGGAAGGGACGCACGTCAGGCTTCCAATAGGAGTGAGCCATGAAAGCGGATCCGGCAGACTTTTTGCAGTTACTGCAGTGGCATAGCACGTAATGGAACGGTTCGCCAGTGGCTTCGTATTGCACTATCCCACAGAGACAGGCACCTGGTCTGACTTTGGCTGGACTTGACATGGAGTGGTGGCTTCTTCGGGCCAAGTGAGGTTCTGTGGGATGTATGAGTGACGGCCGGAGATGGAGCCTATGCAATGGCTGGGGTTGACGAAAAGGGCATGCGGGGATTATCACATGTGCGGTGCGCGGAGCTCTGACACAATTCACTACAAGAAGCGAAGCTGTTGAGATCTAGAGCGGACGACGAGAGAATGCACCACTGACTTGCCAAAACGTGGCCCATTGCCGTTTTCAGCAACTACCGTATTATAAATTTCGTCCCTGTTTTCCGCTCAAAGGTCGCCGCGAAAATCCTTTGTTGGATAATCGTGGACTACAAAATAGACAAATCGGGTGCTGAAAGGCAGCGAACATTGCGGGAAAGTAGGCCGGGAGTGGGAGGCTCCGTAATCACCCTCAGGCCTTGTGACATCTTCAATAACACCCTTTCACTCTCACTCCATCTCGAGCTCTTGGTCTCGGGCTTCACATCCACAAATCATCTTACTTTTACTTGCTCACTTACAGGTCCGAGTATTTGCGCTAGGGCTGGCTCGTTGGTTTAGTCGCCACAAGCGGTTGGTGAGTCCACGTAGTCTATCTGTGTCGCTTTTTTGCTTTCGCTCGTCGTCCGCTTTCTCCTTGTGTCCAATTCGGTGGATATTCCCGAGGAGCGTCACAATGTCAAAGACATTCCATGGCCCCGAAAATCCTCTATTGTTCCAACCTCTTTTTTCAGATCGAGAGTCATCATCTCTCAACCCATCCTCCCTCTCCACGCCTGCCTTACCCGGCACCTGTTGTTCCAGCTATTGTTCCGGGGTTGAGTCTCGCTCTCCATGCATGTATCAGAGAATCGAGGGGACACCGTCCGGGGCAGGACCCTGCTTCTCCTCGCCATATTCTTAATTTCCGGAATTTCAATTCTTTTTTGACCGGTTCTTTTTGTTTTGTCTCCCCTTTTCTTGACCCCCACAGAAACTGATCAATGGCTCTTCATTTCGTCGCCAATAGTGCCTGAGCTGACACAAAACACATCTCAGCCACATTCGGAAATTATTAGGATCGGTTATTTCCTTCCATTGCACGAGGTGAGTAACCATTTCAGTCATAACCGAGTCCATTCCCTCCCTCAACTCATCGATTCTCATCATATATCTTCGTTCCCTCGTTACCCCCACCCGTCTCCCTTGGCAAATTACCCCATTCTTCGTTCGATGCCCCACTCCCGAATCCTGCGAAACCTCCTTTATTCCACTACAGCCTGTCACGACACACACAAAAAGGACGATAGCACGAAAGGACATTGGACAATGTATCGGACGTCTTCACCTCCTCTTTTCGACATTCCTGACTTTCCAACCCTCCGACGGGTCAAACCACTACCCAAACGCCGCCGCACCTCCAGTTCGTCCGCGATATCTCCGGCACTGCTCTCACAATCCCCCACAAATCCGTACGTCAGTTCGACATATCACCTGCCAGCACATCCTCCGAGCCAGAACTTGAGCCAGACTCAATCTCAAGTTATCTCAAATTCTGAGACTACACGTTCGTCGACCAATGACACCTTACCTTTGAAGCCGGACTGGCGTTCGGATTTGCGACGTTTCCCATCCGAGCTTTTCTATCTCCCTAAGCAGATACTCTCTGTTGCAAAGGTCCTATCAGAAACAGGTCTCGTTCCAAGGGAAGATGAAGGTGGCGGAGGCGGTGCGGACGCTGAAAGTCTGCCATTGCCAACCGAGCAGAAATCCCAGCCTTTGACGACCCCGGATTCACCCTCCATTCCAGCAACTCCCCCGCCTCCTTCCGACGCATCTACCGACGACGAAGGTGACCCACAGGCAAGCGTTCGTCCTACTTTTTTTCGTCAACCCCTCGACCGCGAGGACTCGAACGGAAAGGAAGAAGTGGACTCGGAAGGGACAGAGGGGGACCTGCAGGAACGGTTGTTTTTACGTGCGGAGACTGATAGGTTGTTGGCCCACGCGGATTCGTTGTCGGCAAGGATGGCGTTACAGAGTTATTACCGGTCGATGGGGTTTGGTGTACCCGAGTTTGGCTCGAATATTGGTGGTGCTACTCCTGCTTCTGCATCTGATGCGGGGTCTGGAATGGCCCACGTTGCGACGGAGCGCGTTTCGACACCGCCGAGTACAACTATAATTAATGGCGGTGTCGCCAATATTGCACATGGAGCTAACCTGACGACGGGGAACGGGTACGTTGTAGCAGGCGTGGGGAGGGGACAAACCGAGGAAGGGGATGGAGATGGAAGGGGAGCTGATTACTCTGATTATGCAAACCAACAAGGACAAGGCAACACCAAGAAGAGGAAGGTGCCAGCAAATGTTGGAGGTTCACCACCGCATCACCATCACCATCATTTACATCATTACTCTTCGCATCGAGGTTCTTTCGGGACTGGGGCGCTGGGGTACGCGGAAGCTGGAGATTTGGAAGGTGGGGAGAGGGAGCTTGGTTTTGGTTTTGGGTTCGGTTTAGATTTGGGTAGTGGGGTGGGGGCAGCCGCGGATGATGCGGGGACGGTGGTGGGAGGGGTTGAGTCTGATGTCTTTGGACCTTTGCCTGGGTCTACATGGGCGTATCAGTACCCACAGCGTCAGCCGCTGGACGGATCCACTCAGCAGTTGCCGCCACGACAGTTTCATAGAAAGGCAAAACTGAGTCCAGTGACGCTTGCTGGATTGCAGAGGAAGGAGCTGATTAGGAGTAGAAAAAAGCAGCTGGAGGCTATTATGGGTACATTGTCGGTTGGAGATACTTGGGCTCTCGATCACGCTTTATCGGCGAACTTTCCACCTTTACTTTCATCATTCTCTTCTACTACTTCGTCTCCTTCAAATTCACCAACCACGGACTCTGATCATGGACTTTCTCTGGCCGTTAATTCGCATGGTGGGGCGGCAACGAATGGATCGGTCGGGGCGACCGAGAGTAATGGGAATTGGGAGGTAGGATGGGGATGGAGCAACGGTGAGGGGAAGGAAGTCAGGGTAAGGTTGTCGAAGAGGAGGAAGATGAGGATTGCAAGAGATGCGAGGATGGGTCTTGGAAGACTCGGAAGGCATCCTGATGCTGCCCCATTCCCGACAGGGGAGTTTACACTGACCTGTCCCAGCGCCAGTGAGTGTTTCCTTCCTTCAATTCTCTTCCGTTCTCCGGTTTAGAGCTATTTTTGTTCCTGGTGGCTGTGAACATTTTTATTGACGTTTTTTTTTTCCCTTTTTTTCTCCTCTTCCATTCGTTGTTGGGTTTGACACGTGTTAGCCGCCGAACGTTTGGCCGCTGTGCAGGAGGAGGTTGCGAACTTGCGAAACCTCTTCGGAACGGAGCTCGCACGGCAGACGGCCAAGGCTGCCAAGGTAGCATCCGAAACCAGCAAAGGTAGCGGAGGCGGTTCGGGGAAATCGGGGAAGAAGAGGGCGTCACAGAGGGCGAGGACGATGACGAATGCGAAGAGCGGGGAGCAGCAGGCGGAGTTTTTGGAGATGCCCCAAAAAGGGTTAGATGCCTCGGGTCAGCAGCAAGCGCAGCCTGAACAGGCTGCACAAGGTCAAGGTCAAGGTCAAGGTCAGAGCCAGACTTCAACGCCCAAGAAGGGAAAGAAGAAGAAAAGGTCGACATTGGCCAACGCTTCAAATCCGCATCATCTCAGAAACTACGTCCCTTCGAGGTTGCCACACGCCGCAGGCGGTGGTGGCAGCTCGGGTGGTAACCATGGACAAGGGAACCAAACCACGAACGCGAATTCGTTATGGCCACTTGCACTGCGGTTCCTTTCTGCGGAATTGCCTCCAAGAAGGCGCAAGGGTGCCAAGGGGGGTGGACAGAATGGTTTACATGTCCAGTCCTTGCCGCAGCTTGTCGTACCCCAGGAGGAATGGATCTGTTCGTTCTGTGAGTACAGTCTGTTCTACGGTGACGAGGCAGGGTACCGCAGAGCTGTGAGGAACCGGAAGAAGATTCTGAAGAGGCGTAGAAGGGCGAGAGAGCGTGCCGCTGCTGCTGCGAGTGGTGTGAATGCTGCAATGAAGAACGCAGCTGGGGTTGCGCCTGTTGCAGAGAAGACGCGTGTGGAGGACGAGGAAGAGTATGATGGCCCTGGGTATGAGGTTATCCCGCCCAACAATACCAATCATGTCCGTGCAGACGGGGTTGGGAGGACCAAGACTCGAGAGCCGCCTGGATGATATCATGATATTTTTAGTTAGTTAGTTTTGGTAATTAATTAGTTTCTTAATTCGCATTTCCCCGGCCATTGGCGGGCCGACGAGTGAGGCTAATTCAACGCCAAGTTATTAAGCAATAGACACCTCGCATACTTCCAACTCTCCCTTTCCGTCCTTGGTTCTTACTTCCATTACTGCTCTACATCGTCGTCAGTGACGAAGTAACTATCCTGTGTGCCCCCGGAACAGTTCATGCTAGCGAGGGTTGAGGTGTGTCGCCTTGTTCACTCCTACTTCACCCCGGATCTTTGCTTCGTGTAGCCGACAAACGCTTGCTGTGTATATGCGCTCCCTTCGCCTCGAACGACGCAAATAATGCTATGTGCACTTCCGGGGATTCTGCTGAACGCCATTACCCGGACTGCGCCCAACAGAGCAGGCTGATCAACCCATGATGCACCGTGGGTGTGGAATCATGGTATCTTTTGCTTCGCCAGGGCCGCTGGCAAGGGCCGCCAGCCAAAGAAGGCTGATCCAGTCAGTGTCAATGGCCCTAACCTGTTCCGTATTTGCGTCGATACCTGGAACTTTGTCCCTTGTACCCTTACTACTATCGTCATCCGGTGCCCGTGTTCACATATACTCATACTCCCTCTCTATCAAAGGTCACAACACACCTGTCTAGATTCTTCACCTTGACTGCCCTTCTCCACTCGTCTGCACCAGCTTCTCACTCCTTTGCTACTCCGGAGTCACCGCGCTTCAGTGCATATACCCTCCCACCGTCGATACCACGACGTGTGCTTGATCCCACGAAGCCACTATTGTCGTGCATGACTTCTGCTTGACTTGGCTTTCTTTTTTTGACTACCCCAACCTTTACTGTCCACGGATCTGTTCCTCAAGCTTACTTCCTTCTCTCTCAAATTAGCTTCCTTGATCTAGGCTTCGCACCCTCGCTTCCTCGCTGGGTTTTTACGTCCATCATAATTTGCTTCTTCCCGTGCTTCACGCGTTATAATCTCGTCCTCCCCTACGACTAACTTCGCCACTCCTCCCCACTCCCCACCCATCCATACGATGTCCTCCGACGGAAGATACATGTATCATCACCAACCACCAAATATGAGCAGCTATGATTATAGCTACCCACACCACCAACAGCAACAGCCCCCGCATCATCCTCAACACTCGGCGCCTCATCACGCTCCTCCGCCGCCTCCGCCGCCTCCACATGCTTATGACAACCACCCGCCGTCTCATTCCCATTCTCAACATTCTCAACACCCGCAACATCCGCAGTCACATCCCCATTCGCACTCGCAGAGTCATTCCCAGCTAGGACATCCGCCGCTTCGCGCTCCTGTACCGCGCTCGAGTTCGTCTTCGGCCCATTCGCACTCGCCACATCAACCGAACAGCTCACACCCTCTTCCTCCATCTCACCAACCTCCACCCGTACACCAATCACAACATCACCCACAACACCCGCCGCCTCCACACCAACACCAACCGCCCCACTCGTACTACAGCGCACCACCTCCACCCCCAGCATCTTCTCACCCACCACCCCCTGGGTACCCTTCCAGTTCGTATATGTCACAACCGCCACCACCCCCACCTCAACATTCTCACCCCCAGCCCCATCATCCTAATTGGGGCGGCGAAAATCATTGGGGGAATCAGTTTGCCTATGGCGCTCCCCCTCCATCACATCCCCCCTCCAACGCACCTCCCGATTATGGGTCCGGACCCAGTCGGCCCACAACTGGCGCTACTCAAGACAATGTAACGACTCCTGCGAGCGCGACAGGCGATCATCATAGAGGAAGTTCTGGATATATTCCTCCCCCACAAACCACTCAGCCTCCTCCGCCTCCGCCACCAACTACCATAGAGCCAAGAAGGATGGACGTAAGGAACGAAATGTCGCGCCTGGATAGCTCGCGGATGGACACGCGGATGGATGCAAGGGTGGATGCAAGGATAGACCCAAGAATGGATCCGAGAATGGACACAAGGCTAGATGCACGGATGGACTCAAGAATGGATGCACGGATGGACTCAAGAATGGATGCACGGATGGACGCAAGAATGGACGCAAGGATGGATACACGAGCGGACGCATCTCGGATAGAACCTACGCGGATGGACCCGCCGAGGGTTGAAGACCGAGGAATGGCACCTCAACATCCAGCATATCACCATCCGCCGCCTAGCGCACATCACCCCCCTCCGCCACTCCAACACCCCCCGCCAACGCCTGTTTCCTCTGCACCCACGCCTATACCCATTTCTTCATCTTCAACAATTGCAGGCGCAACAACAGCTAAAAACGTCCGGAGAAGAGATTCCCCGATATCACATCCTGCACCTCCTCCCCCATCACATCCTCCCGTCCATGCACAACCTCCGGGACCTCCGCCACCATCCGCCCCTGCGACACTGACCAGTCCTTCCGTGTCAGCTGCCCCAGCGACTGCGGTGTCACCTGGAACATCAGGGCTAGACTTCTTCAAGGTATGTTGATTCCCTGATTTGTTCACAGGAATGTGACGTTTTTGAGCTGACCACGACTTCCTATTCTTCTTGTTGCTATGACATTTTTGGGCGTTTGCTTCTTAACATCGACAAAACGGGACTCGCTTGACATGAATCTTCGAACTCCGGGCGTACCTATTGGCCGGTTGGGAAACGTGAACCTGGAACCTTGATGGACGACCGATCTTGGTTGGTTTGGAACGCATTGGTCAATGCCTTGTTCCCGATACCTTGAATTGGGATGGTGTGGGAATCGGACTTGGTCGATGGGGAAACTAACTTCGCTCGTGCCGGGTCCGATTAATGCGCGTGTGGATCATGCCTTAACGGCGGAACTTTGCTGCGCTTCGGCTTGGGTTTCCGCTGAGCAGCTCGTAGACTCATACAGGGTGATCCTGGACAATGGGGACGTGGTGAAGGGTGGAGGACAACTTCCATCTGCGGACTTGTTGGAGAAAATGATCCAATGTGCAACCTTTGCATCGCAGATGTTAGAGCAGGCCGCTGGAGGTGGTAGTACGACCTCGAGCTACTCGTCCCTGAGCGGTGCGAACGGTGTTCCAATGACGACCGCGAAGGGTATAAGAGAGGACATAAAAGAGGGCGTCGTCAACGGGAGTACGACAAGCAGCTCGACTACTACTGCCACCACAACAACAGCCGCCGCAAACTCAACCGGACCCCCTCCCAAGAAACAGGTGAGAGTGACCGTTAAGACACACCCGCGTCTCATTTGCTAACAATGCCCTCGCTAGAAAACCGACGAAGGAAATTCAGGGCAGTCAGAAAATCAAGGTCAGACATGCTTGGGTTGTAACGCTACCTCAACGCCAGAATGGAGACGTGGGCCCATGGGTAAGGGCTATCTCCTTTTCTGCGAAGGTCCTTATGGTTGCTTATCGCCGGTCGACAGGTCCGCGAACATTGTGTAACGCATGCGGATTGGTCTACGCGAAGATGGTACGTGCCTGCCGGCTGCCGACACTGACTTGTGTTTCCGACTCAATTCATTGCCGTTCCTAGATCAAAAAACGAGTACGAGAGAAGTATAATGCCAACGGCAGACCGAATGGACAAGCTTCTGCCCAACAAAATACCGCCGATGATTCCGACGGAGACAGTGACGACGACGGCGGCACTAGTCCATACGCAAACGATAGAGGAAACAAGTAACGGCAATCTGTGGTGGTTGATTTTTCCATTGTTTTTTCTCCTGGTGTCGCGATATAATTCTACTGTGATTTAACACTAACTTGTCAATTCTTTTGGTTTCGTCCTTCTGGTTTTTCTCCCGCTTTGTGGTGTTTTTGGCTGTTTTCTGTTGCTGTCCTGATATTGGTCAATTGATTCGCTCTGCTATTTTCTTCTCTGGCCATATACATTGCTCTCAGGTTCCCCGTTTTCTCGCTGAGACGCTTCTACGTTTGAGGTACTATCTCAAGAAGACTAGTTTCTGTATATGTACTTGTGTGTTCTAAATCAATTAACAGGTTGCGACCAATAGGCAGTCTGTTCGAATACATCGGACTCTCAGGAGTATGAACCACGCATCCTGTGAGGTTTATAATCAAGAAAACAAATTGGGATGGGAAAGTAAGCCTTATTTCACCCCAATTCGCTATCTTGACCTTTCGCCATTGGATAATGAATCCGTAAGGTGATAACCAAACTTGAAGAGGAAGACGTTATGTCCGATTGTGCAAGTCCGACCTGTCGAGTGCATTCGCGGCTTGCCACAAGGTAATGTCAAGGCCACAAATCCGGACAGTTAGCTGGTCGCATTCCTACGATCTGCCACACCTGCAGGAACCTCCCGTTCAGTCAAGACTTCACAATTTCGTGGAGCAGCTATGAGAGGCCTTATTCCATGTGCCCAAGGAAATAAACCACGTCAATAGACGGACCCTGTTTGCACGCCATTTCCTGAAGGACAAGTCCGGCGTTTTGGAAGTTTCCGTGAGCTTCCATGCATCACACGAATTCACTCATGGGAGCCTAATAAGCTGAGGCGAGCTCCCACCTCGGAAACGAGGCATCTTTTCTTTTCAGGCATAAATCTGCGGAAGTCGGCATCTGATATAGAAGCAATGATTTCGAGACATACGTACTTGTCGGATGGACGGTTTCTTAGAATGGCTTGATTCCCCAAAGTCATTTATGCGGAGTCCCAACGTTGTAAACCTTCACATCAAACGGGATCCACGCCAGGCTGATGCATGATGGGAGACTAATTTTGTCGGGTCTGAAAGTGAATTAACCAATCGGAACGTATGGATGTTTGTTACCTAAGGGGACTTACAGCACACCAGCGCCCGAATTGCTTTAATCCCTGTGCTTTCAGTATATTTTTATATGACCGTGTGGATCCTCGTTTATGGGGTTGCATCACGATGAGGATGATTCGTCCTGGGAATCCAATGTTTCTTTCCTCTTCTGGCAACTAAAGTATTCTTGAACACGGTGTCAAGTTTCTGCTCCCACTCCATGCCCACTGGAAGACTCGCCGGGGTGATAACTCAGAGCCCCTGATTTATTTGACCCTGAGCGTGTGCAAACGCCTGGGTATGTCAAATCCCTTTTACGTCTTTTCGTAATGAAAGCTTACTCTAGGTCCGACGTAAGGGACATATCACCAGTTATTACCTGATGGTGGCGAAGGTCGCCCATTCCATCAATCCATCAAAACGCGTGGCACCAATACGAATAGGGGTCTTGTCGCATTCCAAGTCCTGAGCCCATCTCCCTCCCTCGGTAAGTCAGGTCGGCTGTAGGCCTCAGTTGAGGTTTTGCTTGCAGCTCATAATCACGGAATGAATGCGAGCGCTCACACAGGAGGAGGATTGAGCGCATGAAGCGTACTCAGGACGCCCCTGTTGGTGATGGTTCTGTGCACCCGAGTCCCTTGATCATGATCCTGTCGTCGAGGGAGAAAAGGGCTCAATGAGCTAAGTATGACGACGATACGATGATGTCAAGCCCCTTATAGATTGCCAAGTTCAAGATCAGAACTAGAACCTTCCGAACCCAATGGGTAAAGCGGGAGTTCGATTGTCGCAAATCACCCAGTTGCAACAGAAACGGTGTAACATGCTTTCGCGTAGACCAATCAGAACGTTGCATCAGCTACTATGCTATCCGGTGGGACCACAGCATCCTTACCGCGTATGAATAAAGAACAGGAAGTCATCGAGTCGTGTCACAAGGTTGCCGTTAAAGGATAAGCTGGCACTCGATCCACCGTCTTCCGCCGGTCGTTCAGTAATCACGTTTTGTATGACGGTACCTATCCACATTCCTGGAGGATTGTTGTTTGAGTTTGGAATCCAGGAGGGTAGGCATGAGCCGTTCCACCGAGGTCGACGGTACAAGCTTTGATACAGGTATGGCCACTCCAAATGAACACTTCCACGCCTCCCCCTATGTAGTCCTGTAGAGGTTCGGGTGCTGGGGAGAATTTCAGGATTAAGGTTCCTAAAAGAAAAGAAGTCCTTGGCGGCGGACGCTAAGCCATTGCACCTGAAGGGCTTTCAGGGAAACGTGGTCAGCTCGGGCAGCAACCGACAACTCACGACTCTGGCATAATGGAAAAGCGATAGCGTACGTCTTCAGAGAAGCAAGTAATGCGGGACAAGAGTGCCGGTTGGTTGACGGGCGTGTGAGTAGACTGGATAGGGGTGAGGAATTAAAGCGCCATGAGAACCGGGGAGAGCTCAGCGCTCAGGCAGGAACATGTATCGTCAGGGTATAGATATACATATGCTTATGCTCAAGTCCTTGGGTAGGGTGTACCAGTTGTCTTTGCTGGTAGGCGAGAACCACTTCAATGATGAGGGAGGATTGCTACGACCATGCACCATTAGCGAGGTGGGGCGTTATATGGCTGTAAGCGCGGGTAAGAAGGGCAGGGGTGGCAAGCCGAGAAGTTCACAATCTTCTTATTTGATCCATTTGGCCCTTTTATTTGCTATTTATTGTGACGTCACTCTCTTTTACGGCCTGTAACTTTTGAGTACTTAATATTGATGAGGTTGGTGCCCGCTGGATGTCTACTACAAGCGCCGGTCTTCCAGCCGCACTCAAACTCCATGCTTTAGGCTCATGGGCCGAGCGAGCTCGCCTCTATCACTGGGATCTAGCGCGTCGGCGACGCACCGTCCGAGCGAAGACAGGTTCACCAATCAATCTGAGTACCATACTCGAATTCCCTTTCAAGTATGGGATCCTTCATGAGAATGATTCCTGAGAAAAAGCCGTCGTCGTACCAGTTTCTGGGGTCGCGCAACCTACGCTGCATGATAGCGTCTCTATGCATAAAGATTGGCTGCCATAATTCTTCAAGCAGACTTTGTGCTTGTATCTCTGATGAGCAGTTCTGAAACACTCGGCTTCACCTTTCCCTTGAGCTCGCATGTGAAGCACGATAGGAAATTGGGGAACCAGAATGTCCACGGCTTTGGGCATCACATATAATCAACGATACATCCGTCAATTTATCGATACCGACTTTCGTTCCATCCTCTTCGCTCCATCACCGGGCCACTCGACGACACATCAGAACAAAGTAACCATCCTCTTCCGCCCTCAAGCATAACAGCTACAGTTCCAAGAACATCACCGCCAGGATTCCCTCGAGATCGCTCAGAAATGTATCTGCAGCGGAGAAAATACTGCAACGGAGGAAACATCTTTGATATTTCATCTCTCGAAAAGCGAGGCATGAATTCAGGGACCAACCACGTTACACCGAAACGCTATAGTAAAAAAAAAAAAACTCAAAGAACAAAGAAGCCGCAAGTTACTTATCATTCACCTTGCGGAAAGAAGCAACAATCACTAGCGCACGTCTCCGTTTCTGCCGCAGTTACAGGTAAATACAGCTGCACTCGGAAAACCCCAAGATCTATCAGGGGCTGAATTACACAATTCATTTACAACTACGACGAACTGCGACGACAAAGACAAATGATATTACAATCCGAGTCCTAAAGAAAAAATAACACGGATAATCAATCCAACGAATACAGCCACTAACCGAATTAACATCGCACGACGCCACAATAAGAATAAAAACTGAATCAACCTCGAGAATCACGCCAGAAAAGGCGTACATATAAGAAAGAGCAAGGCAGAATAAACTAAATATCTCAAAATCAGAATCCATACCATCCAACAAACCGAAAAAACAGACATCGCCACAATCACCGACCCACCATCCCCCCAGGTCCAGCAGCCTTCCCCATAGCCATCGCCGCCGCCATCTGCTGCTGCTTCTGAGCCTGTTGCGCCTGTTGTTGCTGAACCTGTTGCTGTTGCTGCTGTTGCGCCTGCGCCTGTTGTCCACCCTGTGCCGCCGCCGCCCCATTCGCCATCATCCCATTCTGCCCATTCATCATCATCCCCTGTCCCATCCCACCCCACCCATACTGCGGCATCCCCTGCATACCATACCCCATCCTCATCTGCATATAATACTGGTGTGCAGCCGCATTCGCATTTGCAGTCGCAGGCGTCCCGCCATGCCCTTGTTGGCCTTGACCTTGTTGCGAGATTTGAGGTTTAACTTGTCCTTGTTGTCCTTGCGCCGCCTGAGCTTGAGCTTGAGCTTGAGCCTGAGCCTGAGCCTGCGCCTGTTGCTGTTGCTGCTGTTGCTGTTGCTGCTGCTGTTGCTGTTGCTGCTGTTGCTGTTGTTGGTGCTGAGCTTGCATATGCGCTTGAGCCTGAATCTGCTGCTGAGCCTGCAACTGCTTCAACTGCTCCGGATTCATCCCAGCTGCCTGAGCCTGCCTCAACTGATATTGATGCAAAATCGCCATCTGCTGAGCCGTATACTGCTGCTGCATCCCAGGCATACCCCTCCCCGCAGCGGCAGCAGCAGCCTGCAACTGCTGCTGATTTGCAACCATCGGACTCGCCCTCGCTCCCGCTTGACCCTGCTGCTGCTGCCCACCCCCAGGAATCTGTTGATTCGTCGCAGGCGTCGGCGCACGTCCAGCCTTAGCCATAAGTTGTCGCTGGAATTGTTGCAAATAAAGCAACTGTTGCTGTTGTGCTTGCGCTGTCGTATGTACTTGTCCAGCCGATGGTTGGATATTCGTAGTCGCAGCAGTAGGTTGCTGTTGTTGCTGTGGGCCTTGTTGGCCAGCAGCACCTCCTGCATTCGCAGCATTTTGTGAAGCGGCAGCAGCAGCTTTTAGACGTGCCAGAACAGCCGGTTGGTTCAACAAATGCTGAGGAATTTGGCCTTGATAGCCGGCCATGATGGGATGTTGCATCGAGGGCTGTGGTTGTGGTTGTGGTGTCGGAGCGGTTTGTGCTGAAGGTTTGGGGGATTGGGCGTAGTGCTGCGGCGTCGCAGCTTGAGTGGGTATAGGTGTAGGTTGATGTGGTAGTTGCGGTGTTCGTTGAATTTGTTGAGGGTGGTGTTGAGGACTTGTTTGCGGATGAGACATGGGTTGTTGAGGTTGCGATGGGGGACGATGTTGAGGCATTGAAACTGGGGAATGATGCTGAATGGGGGAGGGCGCTGCTTGTTGAGGTTGTAAATGCGGTTGATGTTGTTGTGTGGGTATCGGTGTTTGGGATGGTCGTGCAGGTTGAGCCTGAGATGGTGGTCGAGGCGGCTGCTGTGGTGGTTGGAGGTGATGCTGTGGTTGGGGGTGTGGTGGAGGCGGCTGAGGGTGATTTTGGTGAGGAACGTGTTGTTGGGGAGCAGTTTGAGGTACAGGTTGCGGTGGGTGAGGCGGGGGAGATGCATGAGATTGGGGTCGTTGAGGTTGTGGGATCGCTTGTGGTTGTGCATGGGGATAAGGTTGCTGAGGAAGCTGTGGGGGTCGTGCCTGGGTCTGGGGAAGTTGTTGTGCATGCTGCGCGGGCGTCGCTGTCCGTTTGGCTGCATCGGTAGTAGCTTGGGCATTTGGGTACGCTTGAGGCTGCATCGGCGGGGGTACGGTCGCGGGGGCGGGAGGATTCATCTGAGGATGTTGATGGATGAACTGATTGGTGACAGGTTGAGACGGCGGCATAGGTGTATGAGAGCCATTGGCCCGTGTATAGGCGGTTGCGGCGTATGGAACCTGGGGAGTCGCAGCTTTGGTCTGCTGGGGAGTTGGAGCCTTCTTTTCTGCAGTGGAAGCGACGGGTGGGGATGCAGCCTTGGGTTGTGGAGGGGGTACTGGAGTCGTAGACGGTACCGTCGGTGGTTGTGGTTGTGGTGGCGGTTGTGCCTGTGGCTGCGGCTGTGGTTGCGACTGGTTCATGTATTGTGTCTGGGCTGCAGGGGCTGGTGTTTGGGTCTTGGAACGGCCCCGCTCCAACATCGTGTCCAAGAGACGGTAACTGGTTGAACTGAATTAGTAGCTTCACTTTCAGAGGGCACAATGAGACCTACTTCGGGTTGTGTAGTTTGGGCCGCGTAGGGTTGCCGAATGCCATGATCTTTGCCCTGCGTGATTTCTCGTTCTCATCCTCCTCTGGTTCGAGAACAACAGCCTTGCGCTTAAGCGAGTTGGGCACGGTTGGGGTAGTGACTCGGAGAACATGGTTGGCGACACGGGTAAGGTGGGGGTCGGGGTCGAGACACAAGGGAGGTGCAGTGGCAAGCTGCAAGGCGGTGAGCAGGACGGCAGAATAAAAGAAAGGATGGCGCACCAAGATCTTGGACTCTATTTCGAGCGCGTCGAGATCGGTCCACTTTGCGCCATACTTCTGATTGAGAGCACAAATGTCTGCCCAAAGAGTTTCTGAGTTTGGATGGAGGACGACACGGGTGCGCTCTGGTTTCTCTGGGGCAGGTTCCTTGCCGCGTTGGGGTCGATAGTCGAGAAGCTCGACAATCATACAGCCTGGATAAAGGGTGAGGATGGAAGAGGCATAGGAGAGAGGGACTTACCATCATAGAATGGGACCCTTGCATCGTCAAAGAGACCAAGAAAGTCGACTGGGATGCGATGAGCGCGTATGTCATCCAGAATGCACTGTGGGGTAAGAGTGAGCTGGTGCGGAGATTCACATGGAAATGAGCCGGACCGCAGTCTGGTTGTGGTAAAGAAACTTTGAGCCATTGTTGAGGACCCAGTGCTCTGGGTAGAGGTGGACAGTGAAAGACGGCGGTTGGCTGTCTGTCCGAGCCAGCAGATCCTCCACAGCTCGAGTCCGGTTGCAGCCTGCCATCGTCGCGACTCAATCCCGCCACCGCTTAAACTCACCACCACATAACACCCGCTGACTAAGCATTAACCAGATATTGTCATCACGTGGAAGGATAAGATAACTCTCCATACCTCCATGGAAGCCCAATTGCGCGAGGTACGTACCCCTCTGCTCGACCTGAGTCGCGCTCACCAGTCTCCAGCTCGTTCCATTTTTGCGTGATCGCAACCCCCAAGTCCGCGCGCTTGCCCTAGAGAACCTCGTACCCCAGACACCCAAGGGTTCTCCCTACCGAAATATCTTTTTCAGCGGGCTCGGCGGCGGAGGCCTCCAGAAGCAAAAGGAAAATGACGTCGTCCGCGACTTGAAGGTCTTGTGTAGGGACCAACTGGTACGCTCCAGTTATTACAAACGATCTCTTCTCATACCTCGGTAGAATGTCGCACACGATGCATTTCGTGCCCTCGTCAATCTCTCAGACTCTCCCCTCCTCATATCTCCACTCTCCGAAGCCTCCTTTGTCAACTTTCTCGTGTCATATATCATAGTATGTACCTTGGCACTTTACAAACAAATCACCATTCAAAAGATCCCAGAACCCGCACTCCATCCTCGCAGACCTTGCATCCATGCTTCTCTCCAATCTAACCACATCTTCGGCCGCATGCTCCATCCTCCTCTCTCTCAAAGTCGCTGTCATCCCAGACTCCCGTCTGCCAAATGGTGTTTATACCGTAGACTCGAGATCTGCGTCCTGTCCCGCTCCCGTCCCATATCCTTCTGGCGAACCTCAGCAAGTGCCTGCTCTCCCCCTTCTCGTGGATGCCTTCGTCCAAGGAGCCACAATCGGTGACATCAAGGACCTCTCAAAACGCCAACGGAAAGGAGAATTACATTTCTTGGCTAACGTATTCGCCAACCTCACCGTCGTATGTATTTTTTGTTTCTCCTGAATGCAACTCAACATCTGACCAAGTCCACTAGTCACCTATCGGCCGCAACTACTTCCTCTCTCCACAACCGACAAACGTTCTGAAACCAGAAGAGAATATGTGCTATCCTCTAGGCAGAATCGTACCATTTACGGAGCACAAGGACAAAATCCGAAGAAGCGGTGTCGCTTTCACAATCAAGTATACATACAACTCTACCCAATCTTACCGCACCTAACATTCCCTCAACGTACCTGTAGAAATTGCGCCTTCCTCGCGACAGGCCACAAGGCCATCCTCAGCCCCGAATCCGAGCTGGTATCGGTTTCACCGTCCACAACCACAGCACCAGGAATCGACGCGTTGCCTTACCTGCTCCTGCCTCTCGCAGGACCAGAGGAATTCGATCTCGAGGTACACTCCTTCATCGGGAAGAAGGTTAGATTCACATTGACAATGACTTTCTTCTCCTAGGACCAGGAAAAACTTCTTGAACCGCTCCAGTTCCTCCCACCCGACAAAAAACGTGAAGAAGACCCAACAATTCGACTCACGCACATCGAAACTCTACTCCTCCTTTGTCATACTCGTTGGGGCAGGGACTACCTTCGCAATCATGGAGTCTACGAAATTATCCGGGCTGCGCACGAACACGAATCTGTCGAAAAGGTCTGCACCCGATCCCTACCCATCCATCCACATCACCATGGGACCTCGTAGAATGATGATATTAACATATTTATTATTAGGTGTCCGAACACATCGAACGATTAGTCCAACTCATCAAAGGCGATGAGCCGAGTAAACCGTTACCCGAGGGTGAGGATATCGCTGCGCTTGAGATTGATGAGAAGGACATGGATGTGAATAAGCCATCGTATTTTGCGCCTGTTACTGGTGCTGGTGCTGCTTTGGCTCAGGCGGCGACTCAGCAGGCGGCGAACCAGAGCCAGGGTGTGAAGGTGGAGCAGAAGCAGGTGGTGGTCGATGAGGATGATGAGGATGATAGGATTGGGGAGGTGTAGATTCTGAAGTTCTGTCGTGTCTTGCCCTAGCCTACGTTACAACAAGTGACATCCAGTTGGGCGAGATTTCGGGGTGGAAGTGGGTGGAATTTTTAACCTCGTTCAAATACCCACCGCCCCATGTAATCACTGCGCTGTATCTGTTTGGATTCCAACGTCCAATCGGCATGTAATACACTGGTTGAACGTAGGGAAGCGACGTACTAATCGTGACCGTGATCTCAACGTACGTTTATCTTACCTTGATTTCTGGTAACATTCGTCTCGACTGCCATTTGCCGTATACTTGAGAACTCATTATATAAACTAGTAGGTGGAAAGCATATATAGGACGAGCTGTAGTAGATACTAGGAACAGAGTTTCTTGTCTCTACGTGTGCCGAGAACTGTTCACCTTTCGAATGACGCCTCGTCACAGGGCTGGTGTCACATGACATGTACGTAAGCAGATTGAAATAAATCCAAGTACTTATTCCCAGTGCTCGACCCGTAGACCTTTCTTTACAGATGGCCGCGAATTCAACCTGCCCGCATTGCCACTCGACCAATGGCGACAAGTCTCCCTCATTCCACCGAGCTTCGCGGGACGAGATCAACCTCCATCTACGAGGAAGCACATCGGCTGGAGGCTCTCATTACCCAACTTCACCAGGAGAAAGCGGCGTTGCTTCGAAGACTGAATACTATTCAGTCTGTGTCCCGTTCTTTACCTCTAGAAACGCTCTCCCTCATTTTCCAGTATGCTATGCTGTCTTGCCCAGTCTGGGAGGGGAAGAGGATATTATGAGCATACTATTTGCACCTTCACACGGGAACCGATATTTTCAGCTGGTCCTCGGCAGCGTTTCGACTCGATGGCGTGATGCCGTATATTCTACTCCGCAGTTGTGGGTGCAACTCTCTTTTACCATAACACCCAAAAGCTTCAAGCGCTATTCTTCCTTCATGGCGCTTGCACTAGGAAGATCCGGCAGAATTCCATTATCCCTCGACTTCAGTTTCCTGCGATATCCAGGCTTTTCCCCAAATCCGACCCCCATAAACTCGCATACAGACGAGTTATTTTCTGACCATTTATCAAGAGTGAAGGAATTGCGTCTCATTGACCCTTCTCGGAGATGGCTCACCAGGGTCCCATAACTATCCCAAATAACTAAATTGGCTGTTGGTTTTGACACCACTCGCGATGGCAATGATCTGGAGCTATGGCTTACGGGCCTAGTATCCCTTCGCTACCTCGCCCTTGCGGGTGCCTTGGGCAGAGTCCAACTTCCCTCAGGTTCCCTTGTCGCCCGCTTAAAGCTAGAAAACATCCCCATTAATACCTGCGTCCAGCTGTTCTTCCAATAACCCAAATTGTCTGTTCTTGCTGCCCTCCAGACTGACTGTGTGGGTGCTAGTCACCCTCAGATGATGCACCCAATGGCATTCCAAGACCTCGAGGTTTTCGAATGGGGAAGGACGATCTACCCTGGAATGTGGAACCAAGCCTTACTCCAGTATGCCCCGAGCACTCAAACTCAGGTCGCATACTGAAGATTTCTTCATTGACCTTATCCCGGAGACACTTCCAATAGAACACCTCGTGTTGGGTGCTTGTAAATCAGCTTTTATTCTTGAACTTATGGATAAACTTGCATGGACTGGGGAGCCAAAGATGTTTCCTCGGTTGCGGAAACTCACTCTTCGTAATCGATGGTTGTGGGCTTCTGTTAGCGGTATCATTGAATCGGTTGCTGAGATGTTGGAATCGCGACTGGAGGAGGTTGGTGATTTCTATTTGGAGGTTATTCCAGGTGGTGTGGAATTATCTAGTGATCCGGTGAAGAAGCTTTGAGGGACGGAACCAAGGTTGACATTGAAGGTGATTTAAGTACATAGAATGTTTGTTGCCGAGGCTGTGGTGAGCGTTTGGTTCTGCATGTATAATACATGACACAAGGTGATTCCGTTACGCTCAAGTCTTAAGCCTCTGTTGCTGGAGTGGCTCGTTTCGGGTTTTCAGTAGTGGCTCGCGTACATTCTTTTGTTAGCCATCCGGAGTCATATTGCAGAGAGCATTTAGACTTACGAGGTATGGGACCAGCGGGGTGGAGGGGAGCGTAAGGCTCGGGTCACGATGCAACACCTAGCTAGTGTATTCGAGACATACGACTCGGAAGCCTGACTCGAACACGGCTGTGTGTTGACTTCGTTACCAGTGTTGTCCGGGTACGCGTCGACCATCTATTCAAGGCAAATTTGTTCATCATCCGGAGGAGTGAGAATATCGCATCTTCATCTTCTGTAACCTTTCTGGTCAGTCACCGTCATAAGAATCCTCCTCCATCATAAGTTTGAGTCGACAAATGGACGAGCAAATTGTAAATTTCCCAAGCATTTCGCCAAAAGAGATGTTAATAGATTATGTTATTTCTGGTGGGGCTGTTCGACTTTCGGCGGCTGCCCACGGCAGTCTCTTGGTCTGGCTGGGTGCGCCCTTTAAGCGCGACTCGGTACGTTGATATACTGTGAGCGATGATGGCACGGGGTGACGTAACCAAATTTCGGGGTCACGTTCAGGCGCCAGGGTCACTGCAAAGACCCATTCTTTCGAGCTTCTTGCGACCAAGCACCTCTGCTTCGCTGATCATGCATGTTCCCCACATCTCACCTTGTTGAAATTAATGTCTTCCACAACTCCCTCATGGCCTTCGCTCTACAATCCCGGCTTAGAGATTCTTCACATCGACCACGATTCACCGGTCCAGCCCGGCGGTGCTTATCTCTACCGCGCAAATGGTGTGCACTGCATTGATGTACGTTTGCAGTCGATTGACACTCATGAATCTGCAGATATATTTCGTTTCACGTTTTACTGGACCCTCATTTTCTATACCCCCTTCTTTTTCGTCTGTGGATTCTACGCCTTTTGCAACTACGCCTTTCCACCTCAACACACTCCCTACCAACTCCTGTCCCTCCCATCCCACCAATCCCGTGAGGACAGCTCCAGCATCGACCGCGAGCACCTAGCGTACGGAGATGAAGCCGGTGCATATGTTCCCTTACAACCCCTTCGCTCCCCCCATTCCCCACTGGCCCTACGAGCAACTCCGACATCACAAAGATCAACTGTAAAGACTCATAAGAAAAACGAGCGCCGCTCACGCGTGACGCTTGCAATTCTTGTCCTATTGATATTTCTTGCCTTTGGCCTTGCTGGGGCTGTCATCGGTTCCGCGGTTCTGGGATTCGCGGTCATGGGGTTGTACCGGGCAGCTCACTTCAACATGTCGACGTGAGTAGCTAGTAACGCCTACTTTATCATTTGACAAATCGACTTCCAGGTGGATTCCATTCCTATTGGCCGTGATCCAAGTGCTCGTGGGTTTGCTAAGGTAGTCGTCATTTCTTGCACCGATTCACGCAGTTGACTTCTTTCCAGTATCTGGCCTTCAATCATTGAAATCATCTAATTTAACCAATCCTTCTTACATTGAATATTCTCGGATCTTGTTTATCTTGATGGCTTTGCAATACCGGAGTCGATTCTACCATGCCTGTTGCGATCTCCTGAGGCTTAAATTGTGTGAAGAATGCAGTAATTCGCCCACCGGCGCTAAATATCTCGATACCATTTGCTTGGCTGGTATGTGCGTCTAAAACGAAGCAGTCCTCCTGAATCACGAAGAAAAGCTTTTGGCAACATTAACATACGTCTTCAAACAGTGAGAGAACATCAGCGAGAAGTACCAGTGAGAGAGTCTGAGGTAGTGAGCGGAATACAGGGCCCAAAAAGCATACAGATTTGCAGGAGCAAGAAGACTAAGAGTAAGAAAATGGGTAAACGCCTCATCTTCAGTTGCAATACAAAACAGGAAGACGGGAACCGAAAAGCACAACTGAGAACGTGGGCAATCCCGGCAACAGAAATACCAAGGCGTCAACCTGCGATCAACCTTATATCGGTTGACTCCAATCAACCCACTTGCCGTCTTCCACAACTTCCAGCTTAAGTCCTCCGTCCACCATTTCCCTGAATTTTTTCCATACCACCTTAACTCTCTCCAGTCGACATTTCGTTAGCTCAAGTCGGAAATCTGGAATTCCTATGATCTCCTCCGTCGTACGGTGTTCATGAAATATCTCGGATAGAGAATGACTCTTCCAGTGCCCGAGTCACCACCAATTCCAACATCCTCCTCGTTCCATCGGTTATCTTCTTTGTCATTGCCATCATACCGGCTCGGGGTGTAGTGGACAAGACGACAGATACGCACTTTCCTTAGCCCTGGGAGCACAAAATTGTTCGGGACAGAAGGTTCATCACTACCAGAGGCTTGAGATAACAAGGTGAAGATATCCTGGGCGAAGTCCCGGTAGCATTTCAATAATGTTATCTCCTCAACATGGGAGAGACGGATTAACATGTCGCGGAGTCAGAGACGTTGTTCGTATCTGAGAGAAGTGACGAAGTCACCGTGGAGAGCGAGGAAGAGAGGGATGGGGGTAGATTGGAGAAAAAGTCTACGACTGCTTGTTCCGACTTGTTCGGGAAACCGGCCCATTCAAGGTACTCGAGATTCGGCAAACGGATCATCCGAAGGAAGGTGGCGCTTCCCAGAACATCATACCAGCCGAATCGTTTGATCGTAGGACATATGAGCGGCCGCTTGAACGATCCAGAGATAGCGTTTGGGTTGGAGCGGTTTCGAGGGGACCGGACGTAATATTCGAGGAGGGAGGTGCAGGAAAGCAAAAGTGTGATGCAGTTCTTCAGCTCAACCCCTCTTAAGCGAATCACAGTGAGGTTGGTGGGGAAGAGTAATTGCCACGTCGTGGTAGCATTCACGAGGGTAACACGACGGAGTGATTCCAATCCCTGGAGTACAGGAGCCGAGGCCGACGGGAGAGGATAATCCCAACCGATAGACAGGTCAACCACATTAGTGAGCTTTGGACCAATGTCAAGGAGCCACTCTTTTGGAGCACCCGCTATCCGCAATGTCCGTATATCCCCAGCTGTATTCCCAAACAGCACACTCTTGAGGGGTTACAGGCTCAAATAGTTGGGACCTGCAACGATCCTCGCCAATAAGGGAGAATCCCTTTCATCAAAAAAATCTATCTCTTCATTGTACCTCCGCAGGTCAAGCTCCAGAGCAAAGCCAAGGCGTTTGGCGTTCGTCATGTAAAGCCCCAAACACGCAACATCCTTCTTTACGGTTTTGTATGTCGGCTCGACTGCCAACGTTGTCCACAATCCGGGATCGGACCATGCGACCTGTCTCCATTGACTTGAAACCGCACCAAGAATCAGAGGAAAACGGCGGTAGCTCAAGTCCTCCTTTTCTCTTGATCGTACAGGCCAATCTACATAATAAGTGTAATCGTCGTCGTTATCGTCCGGATCCTCATAGAAGACTCGCGAACGAAAGTCAATTGGCGGACACGCGAATTTGAATATGGCCGCGAGGATTTCGTTTGGGAGAGATCTCGTAGCTGATCCCAGAGCATTGGCTTTTCGCAGGCATTGTGCGCGTTCATCAATGGCTCGTTAGATGGCATCGTTCCAGTGATCTGCATGCTGGAGTAGAGCCTCATAGTCCCCGCCTAAGCTTTGGGGTCCAGTTGGGTTCGGCTTGTAGCCGTGTAGGCTGCATTTGTTTTGAAGACACATGAGGAAGTAGTGGGATATCATGTTGGGGAACAGGAGGTGCTTGTGAAAACTTCTAAAACGCGTCGAGGACAAGATGCTGGGACGCGTTTCATAACCAGGAAGTCTATTACGTCAAGGTGTTTGCTGCTGTAGGTGTAGAAGAAATTTGCACGTGTTTTCATTAGCTCACAGATCCATTGATCACATTGGCCACAGTGAATATTCCTGCTACAAACCTTTCAGTGATACCATCAGCCGGGCGTTGCTCATAACCCTTAGGATCCGTCATAGATACCAGAGGGCAAATAAAGCGCAACCCAAGTGTGCGTAGCATCTAAATAAGGCGTTGTTCTATCTGTATTCGGAACATTCCTACTAGTAGGGGCATGTTGGGAGGGCACAAGATGCCCAGGCAAGAGTTTTTTTATTTTATTTTTATTTTTAATGATTAGACCTTTCTACAAACCTGTATGAACCGATCATTCGCAGTATTCGAGGAATTCCGTAGCCCTCTCGCAATCAGGTGTTCCGAACGGATTGCTTCTGGAATGTTAAAAGTTACTGTGGATGTCGTAGTGACCGGACGAGGGACAAACAGCCCAGCACCTTCCCGCAAGTGTTGGCAAAGAAGAAATTAGGATGATCTAACATCCTTCAATAATTTCCTCACCATCAGTTTCTGATTCCGTTGTATCATCACCTGAGGCGACGACCATAACCACAAGCAAGAGATATGAACGCACCTACGTACATTTCAGCCGAAAATCCTACCTGAGATACGTTTACGAGGGCGATATACGCAGTGATTCACGTCCCTAGAAGGCGGCCTGTGGAAGCCAAAGTTCAAATGCAGGTAGCACGACCCCTTAGGCGGGCTTCTCGCGACCACCCTCGAGCACACATACCCACAAACCCATTCCGGTATACGAGCCTATGGGGATTCGAGCGACTGTGACGATGGGGTTTTTGTGAGAATGATTTGTCCATGCGATCTAATCCGGATCCTCCTGACGATATGTTATGTGGTTTTAAACCACTGGGCCTAAGTTACATGGTTTGCTACTGGGTTGCGTTAGGAATTGAGCTGACCTATGAACCGTCAAGGGGGAGGTCATGCGCCTGTCCTGCTACACGACAAGTGCCATGTCTCAACTTTGGTCTTGATCCTTATCCGCGGACTTCGGACGGTGGCACAAGTGAAGAAGATTTGCACTAGCCCATTCAAGTCATTGCATGTTCCAACCATCTGATCCTAGCATCGATGAAGTGCGGCATTCTAGAGTGTGAGTAAGAATATACGGACTCACAGATGACAAACACTCCAGGTGGATGGCTCCTGACTTCAATCAAAGCTTACTAAAATTGTTTACTTTCCATTGTTATTGAGACTATTCAGTTCCATCAACAGTCTAATAGGTGACAACGCTCCAATGATCTGTGCATTGGACTAAAGTAGAGCCATCCAGGCTTTGAGGCCCAGTTGGTTTCCCTTGTAGCCACGTGGGCCTATATTTTGGCTGAATGTACATAATGAAAGATAGTGGAATATAGGGTAACGGACTAGGGAAATGGAAGGTGCCTAATGTTTCGGAAAGAAAGCTCCGGGAAACGCAGGGGAAATTGCAGGATAGGACTAGTCGAGGAGGCGTAAATGAGACCAGGGTTTCTGACACGTACAAATGCATGCCAGATGTAGGTAACTTCGAGGCCATCCAGGCTGTTGCGGGTTGCAATGATTTGATTCTGACATCACTGAAGAGTACAGCATTTCAGGGTATGGCTAAGGGGGGTATGCAAAGTCTACAGATGATAAACACTCCGGAAGGATAGCCCCTGTCTTCAATCAGGACTTGCCGAAGTGGTTGACTTTCCGTTGCTGTTGGGACTATTTAGTTCCACGAAATGTGGTTCATCAACAGTCAAAAGGATGACAACAAATGACAACACTCCAATGATCTGTGTACCGAACCAAAGTAGAGACATCCGGGCTTTGCGGTCCAGCACATTGATTGAAGGTAAATAATGAAAGACTAACGGAATGTAGGGTAACGGGTTGGGGAAATGGAAGGGGGCCTATAATGTTCGGGAGGAAACTCCGAGTCTGGGAAAACGGGGCGTACGGACACATATCAGGTGTAGGGTAAAAGGTACGTATTCTTAGATTACCTTGTATCGCGTGTAGTTAATTACTTATGTAATACACCTATCATTCCCAGCTGTCGATTACATAACCTTGAACATTCATTCGTGTTCGACGTCCTAACTTCCAGCGCCGGCTTCAAGCTGAGGTGAGTCGGGTCAGGATTTAATGCCACCGATTCAGACCTATTTACTAGCCACATCATGCATTGTCCATAGTAGCTCCATGATAAGATCGTAGAATGATGTACTGTAGTACGTATATTTACTGGCGTTTATTTTAATACACCCGCATCTAACGAAGATCTTTGGCCTTTGGGAGGAGCTCACTACCTCTGTTTTTCCGGCATTGTATAACAGCTATATAAGCGCATCCAAACTGCAAACAGACCAGGATTGACCTGACCATTCCTCACGGACGTTATGCTGCCCCTGCAGTCCCCAGAAGAGGAAATAGGTTATATACACGGCGAGATGCGCCGACTAGACAACGCCATTCAACGACTGCACGAGGAGCGTGCTACATTGTTACGAAGGCTCAACGCGGTCCAAGCAAGGACACGGGTCTTCCCACCCGAGACACTCTCCCTCATCTTCCAGCATGCATGCACCCGGAGTCACCGCCCAAATCCAGAATCCTTCCCTTTCGAAGAACGAGGTGGTCGCGCCCAGTGCGACGAGCACACGAGCAAGTTCTTTCATTTGCGATTGGCGGCAGTGTCATCTCTCTGGCGGCAAATTGTGTTAACAACTCCCCAGTTGTGGTCACACATCAATTTCGAATCGAACGATGACCGCTCCTTCTTGAAACTCCATTTCGACAATTCCGGCAGTCTTCCTCTCGATCTCGCTCTTTCCGAATTCCCCGACCCGGATACGTCGGCAACCTTGCCTCCAATCACATCCGAGGACTTCGTCCGGAAGAATTTTGCGCGTGTTAGAAGTCTACATTTATCCGCTTCTCCAGAGAGCTGGCTGGCCTTCAGTCCCTACTTGACAGGACTAGTCGAGCTAACTCTGAGTTTTGCGCACGAAACGCCCTCTCGTAGCATCCCTCCAACGAGTGGGATTGACTTGGTGCTCCCGAGTAACACGCACCTTCGCAGACTCAATCTTTACCACGGATTTTACAACAGGATCGAGTTACCGTGGACTATGATCACAGTGCTCAACCTGCATGGCATAGCAGCCGATGTATGTGCGCAAACAGTTGTTAGGTGCCCTAACCTAACCGAGCTATTCTTCGACGCGAAACCGTGCCGAAGGGCTGGTGACGGCTCCTCTTTGTCCCAGCCGGTGACACTTCACAATTTGCGTACGCTAGGATGGGTTTACCACGCAGACCCGTGGAGCCGGGCAGTCCTGAATTGTCTTCAGCTGCCTGCACTCGAGACTCTTACTTGGCTCGAAATGTATTTGGGGCCTTACGATGAGAGTACAGTCGCCTTTTTCAAACGTTTGCCCTTGACCCTCTCCTCCCTGGAACTCCAGGATGTTTCCGTTTGGTCCTCAAATGAGCCCACCATCCTGGATTTTCTCCCGTCTCATGTCAATTTGGAGAGGCTCCGATTGGTTTATTCTGACACCGACTTCATCCTTCGCGTCATTCGCAAGTTGACACCGGTAGGAGGGAATCAGGAACCGAGCACTCCTTCGTTCCCCAAACTTCGGAAATTGACGATTAAGGGGAATAGGAACATCACTGGGCTGGATGAACCTCTAGACCACCCGGATGTTTCTAATACCATGTTGGGGATGGTGGAAGCTAGGAGTAGGGAGTATCCGAACACTGACCTCCGAGTGGAGTTTGTTTGGGTACATTTCGTGTGGACGCTCAGGGATCGGAAACGGTTTCGGGAGTTGTTGGATGATGGAGCGCGCATAGAAGTTGTTGAAAGATTTGAAGGCCAGAAGCATTGGGAGATACATTCATAGGACGTGACTCAGAGGCCGGCTAGTCTGTTCGGTCATATCTACCCACATATCTTTGTTTGATGCTCAGCTGGATACATATGCTCTTAGTAGATCGTGGCGCTGTTATTTATGTACTTCCCCTGGTTCATGTTTTCAGTCCGATCAATAAGGAAAAGCTTTCAATGCTGCTATCGTGCGATAACAACCGTACATCACGGAACTGAGGCACATTGAACTAACTCATTTTGATCTTGGGTGGCGTAAATACCTGAGAGAGGATGCCAGAGGATCCCAATCCATTCATTCATGCCATTTTTGAGCCGTGCTTATGTCTACCACCGTGTGCGCTCTTCAAAGCCAGTCAATGACTTCCCGATCCTCGACCACCTCCAACCTTATTCTCTCCATGGCTAAGCTCTCAAACCTACCTAGACCCTCGGTGTCCGGTCAATCGTAACTTATGAGGACTCCAAAGGGTGAATACCCCATGAAAGAGGCTCAAGTACATGCAAAGGCGTGAGTACATGACATGGTAACATCCTACTGTCAGAATCTTCAGGTTTAGCACATACCTCCTACGTTTCTGCGTCTCAGCATACAGAACACGTTGCAAAGTGCCCTCGCGTCACACCAAGAGAGATTTCACCTTGTCCTTTTCAATTTCACAGGGTGAAATGCGACGAAGAGAATGGCATTTGTTCAGGTAAAATTTGCTTCCCAGTTTCAACGCACAGAAGTTGCAGTCTACCCCAAACGCTGAACAGCATTCACCAGGGCGCGATAATCAGCTCCGAGGTGTCGACGATTGACTGTGCCAAATGGTTCTTGATCCTTACCATACCTGCGGTAAGAACAGGATACAGCTCTGGAGGAATGCCGTCCTTTTCTGGATGACATGAGGCGGTTGATTCGGGATGCGCCTAAGCATCGAAACTTCTGGCGAATGGATGTAACCTCGTCCGAAATGGAGTGGAATGAAGTTTGCATAAAGGTGGCGTTCATATGGCATGAAGATTTTAGCGGGAATTCGAGGATCCGAAATCTAGTGCAATGTCTTTCCGTATGTGCCGTTTGAAGGCGAAAATGACAAAGCTTATTTTGGTCGACAGCGCTCAGCGCTTGACCACAGCCTGGGTTGCTAAATGAGTTGAAAGGTCTGTCATCTGGCTCCGGGATGAAATTCTGTCGCATATTCACTCTTTGCAACTGTCAACATTGAGTACCGATCTTCAAGGCAGTGCCGTCCCTCAGCCCTATGGACAGATCTCTTCTTTGTTCCAAGGGATGGAGGATGGAGGGAAACTTATGCAATGTATAAACACGAACTCTTGGCACGGAGCTTTGCTGGTAAGTATCCAATGACGGCTCTTCCGAGCGTAGTAGTTCGGGACGAGGAGACGTGAAGTTATACAGGTACCGGTGGGTTTGTTCGAGATAAATAGTTGAATCCGAGATTCGCAATTATGCAGACGACTGCAGCATTTTATTATAGAAAGAATTATTGATTTCATGACCAAATCCCTGCTTGTGTCTACTCCCTCGCCAAAATGCTCCTAGGCCCGCTTCATAACCAGTCGGCGACGTCCCCATCTTCCACAATCTCCAATTTAATGCCCTTCCTCACCAACCCTCTAAGTCCTGCCTGTACTCTGGGTGTCCAATCCACCATGACTTCGGTAAACACCAACTGGAAAGAGTCTCCCGCGACCAAGCGATGTTCCAGCATGGGCAACAAGGGGCTAAAATGCTCGGGCTCCAGCTCTGGCTCAGGGTGAATGTAGCAGTTGTCGTCACCCTCGTGCAGCATTGTACACTTTTCCACCGTCAGAGTCTTGAGCTTCGGCATAAGTTTGGTGGCCGTGGTGGTAATTCCAGTGGGCGCGAGCTTGGAACATACTTGGGCAAGCGTGATCCTTGCGCACTCGGAGAGAATGAGATTCTCAACGGATGAGTCGGAGGTGAAGAAATGCGAATAATTTGTGTGTTCCTCGATCTCCCGGGCCCAGTTAAGCTCCAATGTCGAAAGAGTACGAGACGCCCGGGCAAAGAATGCTGCCTCAGCGGTTCCTTCGAAATCCAACCACAAATCTGTCGTTCGCAATATACGTAGTGCAGGGGTGCGCATACATTCGAGGAATGCGGAACCCCAGTCATATTTTGAGCGGTGCCAGCGGATCACCTCCAAGTGCTCAAAAGTCACTGGTGTCCTGAACCACGAAGCCCTGAGGGAATCATCGAGTGGCCTGAACGGCGCTGTCGGACTGTCGAGGTAGAATTCGACAACGTTGGGGCACCTGAGCAAGAGTTTGACAACAGTGTCAATAGGGAATGATCCCAGATCAAGGACCGTGATGGAAAAAGGGAGTTTGTAAGGTGGCCTCTCCAACATAACGGTATCACAGATAGAGAATCGGCAGAGAGACTGGCATTTATTGAGACGAAGAACCTCCACCGAGGTCCTACATCTAAGGGGCCATTCAAGCATGAGGTCCACAGTGGCCGTTAACTTGTCAAAATGAGAGTACCGCTGCGAGTCAGATGGTGGATTGCACAGTATGAGGGTTTTAGCCCTGGGCAAGTTTGCAATAAGGATCGGGTCTACAAATTGATCAATAAGTCCACTTGAGGTATATTCCATTCCAGGGTAAGAGAAAGCGAGGTGCAGGGGAAGGTTCCTTGAATTCTTGAGATAGGGAATCAAGAGGAAAGGATCGGACTTCTTTCCGGTCGTCCCTTTTGCGAAGAAACTTGCCGATGTCCACAAGGATGGAGTCGAGTGGACCACCTCTCTCCAGTGCGACGATACTGCACAAAGATTCAATGGAAAGTGGCTCCTGACAGCTCGGGGGAATTCATCCGAACGAGAGAAGGAGACGGGTTGTGGGGCAGCCAGCTTGAAGATGAAGGAGAGTACTTCAGGGGGAAGTTTCCCACTGGGGGATTGGATAGTGTGGGCGGCCGGCGAGGAAACGTTCATTGTTGGTTCCAAAATGGCGAAAGCGAGCCGGAGAGTGGTGGTGTGTTTCGGTATGGGAAGCTCTACACAGATTTTGAGCCTTCAAAACGAGGTGACGCGAGATTGATGTATATGGGCGAAGACGCGACTTGTTGATGCTTGTTGAATCATTGGGCATTAATAAAGCCCCAGTCTGGTTCCTGGCGCACGATCCTAACCTTTTTAGCCTACACTTCGCATAGGCTCGCAGCCAGTCCCGCTTGTTTGGCCCCCACCCCGCGCGTTTTCGAGTCCCTTTAACGTAGTGCTCATTCTGTATACTGCTCCAAATATAGCTAAGTATAACAGTGGCCTCAACTGGCTTCTTGACGCACCTGTAGCTACAGTATATCCTGTCATATTCACTCTTTGCGGTTGTTAATGTTGAGTGTCGCGTCCTCAAGGCAGTGCTGTCTCTCAGCCGCCCTATGGGCAGATCACTTTTATGTGTCCAAAGAGCAGAGAATGTAGGGAAACCCATGCCATGGATAAACGTGAACCCTTGGCGGGATGCGTTGCTAACATCGAATAACTGCTTCTCCAAAGGCAGATATTCAGCAAGGGTCGTTTGGGACGAAGAAAGGCGGACTTACATACCGGTTGGTCCGTTCAGGTATGTAGTAGAATCCGGTATTCCCAGTATGCAAACGACTACAGCACTTTATCATAGGCAGAGTTGTGATTGCCGAGTGGTTGCCTATATACACTCCCGCCAAGATATCACTAGGTCGGCTTTATAGCTAGTCGGCGATGTCCCCGTCCTCCATAACCTCTAATTTAATGCCCTTCTTCACCAACTCTCTGAGTCCTGCCTGCACTGTGTGCGTCCAGTCCACCGTGATATCAGACAACACCAATTGGAAAAAGTCCCCTCTAACAAAGCGACGTTCTAACATGGACAACAATGGTTCGAAGTGTATGGGTGCCAGCTCTCGTAGGAGGTCAACCACACATACGTCGTCTTCCATGTATTCCACAGTACAGCCTTTCACCATCAGACTCCTGAGATTTGGCATAAATATGGTGGAGTGAATACCTAACCCAGAATGGTTATTGGGCGTCTAGTGAGAATGAGATTATTGACAGACGAGTATGAGGTGAAGAGCTATGGATAGCTTCGATCTCCTGGACCTCATGCAGCTCCAACGTCGTGAGAGTATGGGACGCCGGGGCAAAAAAGTTTGCTTCTTCGGTGGATCCTCCGATATCGAAGTCGGGATCTGTCAATTGTAGTGTACGCAGAACGGGAGTGCTCGCACATTCAAGGAATGTGGAGCCCCAACTATGCTCCGAGCGTTGCCAACTGATCATCTCCAGATGCTCAAAAGTCACCGGTTTCCCGAACCACGAAGCCCTAAGGGAATCGTCGAGTGCGCTATGAGGTGCTTCTGGATCGTGGAGGTAGAATTCGGTGAAAGTGGGGACACCTGAATAGAAGTTTGACAGCGGTGTCGATGGGGATTGAGGCCAGATCGAGGACGGTGACGGAGTAAGGGAGTTTGTAAAGTACCCTGCACGGGGAATCGACGCCACAAATTGAGGACCGGCAAAGAGACCGACATCTATTGAGATAGAGCTCCATCATGTGGGGACCCATTCTGGTCCAGTCAAGTACGAGATCCACTGTGGCTATCATCTTGTTGATTTGAGGGGGGTATTCTCCTGTTTGGGGTAAGAGAAAGCGAGGTGAAGCGGAAGGTTCCTTTGAATTTTCAACATAGAGAATCAGGGAGAAGGGATTGTATTTCCTTCTGGTCGCTCCTTTCGCGGAGAGAGTCGCCGATGCCCACAAGGACGGAGTCGACCGGGCCACATCTCTCCAGTGCGATGACACTGCACAGAGCTTCAGCGGAAAGTGGGTCCTCATAGTTCGAGAATAGGATCCGCCCACACAAGAGAAGGCGACGGGTTGTGGGGCAGTCAACTTGAAGATGGAAGAAAGCATCTCAGGAGGAAGTTTCCCACTGGGGATTTGGAGAAAGTTGAGCATTCGAAGCAGCGCTGTCTTCTCTCGAATTAGGTGGTCCAATCGCTTCGTAGACGGGTCCAGGGAACGAAGTTTCTCGGAAATAGATGCAGTTTGACTGTGAAGCGAACGAACATGGGCCCCTGTCGAGGAAGTATTCATAATGTCGAAAGCGAGCCAGTGAATGGCTGCGTGTTTTCAATGGGACTTTTGCACAGATTTAAGCCTTCAAAGGATCAAGAATACCATACTCCATGTTACGGTGAAACCTTTCAGCCTCATCTTTCGGACTCACTTCATACTCTTTCATATCGCGCCGCCTTATTGTCTTTCCCTCTCTTCTAGCTGGACTATTTCTACTCACATTTGTATTGGACCACGTAGCTCTAGTCGTTCTTCTAGTGTCGATTGTAGTATACAGATTGCCTCCGTAGGTAACCTTAAATACTCTCCGTCATGTAGTAGATCGTCAGAGTTATCTTGACTTATTGTG